>JAQZBX010000346.1:33754-82699 GCA_029593785.1 Cabassous unicinctus
CCCCCCCCCCCCCCCAGTCCCCAGAGATTATAATTCTCTGACTACAGGTATCCTGTCTCCTTCATCTTCATATTCCTAGTAAGTAGCCGAATGCCTGCAACATGGTAGACCATCAATCAATATTTGTTAAATTTAACGAGTTAAAGAAAATAACCTCACTTTGTAAACTACACCATTTTTCTAGATTACTAATAGCCTGGGTTGAAGGTACAGAACTACTGGTATGGGCATGAGATTCCAGCTCGGAGGGTTTTTTTCTATTAAATCAGTATTCTCTTGTTAAATGACTAGCATGGGCATTTTGGTCTCCCTACCTCTGTCTTTTTAATTCAGCTCTATCTGGTCTTGCCATGAACAAAACGTCAGTGGCTCCCCATTGCCTTCAGGAAAAGAGTACATCCTGGGAGTCAAGGCATCCAAGGCCACATGGTTCTTTTCACCTTATCCCAGGCTCATCTTCAGCTATTTTATATTCTAGGGAGTGGGGTTTCTGAGTGCATCACCCCAAACTTCACTTTTGTACTTCATACCTGTGAACAAGGTTTGTTCTCTCTAGTTGGAATACCCCTAGTTCTACTCCATATTTGATATCAAATCCTACCCATCCTTCAAGGAGTACCATCTCTTCCACAAACCTCCCTTTCTCCAAAGTCCAATCTTTGAGTTATCATAGCTTTTGATGATCTTTTTTGATGGAAAAGATCTCATCTAATCTTCTCTTTCTCACTAGACCCGAGGCTTTCTGAGAACAAGAATTTTTTTTCTCCCTCCATACCTTAGAAGTAAAGTACTTGTTTATATATATATATAAAGTAAAAGAAACAGCAAAACTCAGTGCTCTCTGTATAACAAAAGCTCTCAACCACCATTGATGAAACACAACTATAGTGGATGAACTAAGAGAAAATAAAAGACACTAAGTAATTTTGGAGAGAGAAAAAGGAAAATAATGCACATTTTTGTATCATCCACCTTTAAAAGACACTTTATGTACTTGGAGAAGGACTCAAATTTAGGTATATGGAGATTTGAGCAGTATAACTCTCCACATTCCCATTATTCTGTTTTTTAATGACACACAAAAATTATAGTTTAAGTTTGTGAAGGGTTAAAGCCCTAAACATTTCACCTTAATAAATCTAGATGTAAATAACCCTTAAGTAATCTAGATGTAAATTGAATGCACAATCGTGATAGCTCATTTTGATGGCGCTTTACCATTATGTCCTACTTGCAAGTAAATGTTGTCCCTTAGACTCACAACTGTCTCATAGAATGGGTAACTATGGGTGCATAGGCATCATGACTATTTTGCCAAAGTTGAAGGAAGTGGTTCAAGTTCTCACAGCTAGTAATAATGAAGGCCTCTTCTGATACCAAGAGTCTCTGTGGTTTCAGTCACAACATAATTATTGCAACTGTACAAATATATGACTATCAAAGAAATAAAAATGACTACCAATATGTAAGGGAGAATGTACTAATAGATACAATACACAAGTCTTTGAAGAAAACAAACAAAAAAGAGAAGAATCTGTAGAAGACATATATATATATTTGTATATATATATACACACATGAAAATCAATAGTGGAGATTGTAAAAATGATAAAAACTATGTAAAATCATTCCATCCAAAATAAGTTAAAAATCACATACATTGAAATTAACAATAGTTAATATTATCGGGAGTTTATTATGTGCCAGAAGCTTTATATTAACAAATTTAAACTTCATATCAACTCTAAGAAGGAACATAATTTTATCAGCTCTATTTTACATAAATACATGGGGTAGTTAGGTACCTCTTCCAAAGGTCTCCGAGCTACTAAATCCAGTCAGTCTGACTATGCTCTTATCATTTGTGTCTTAATAATTAGGTACAACTTAATAAATGGTTAAATTACAAAAATGTCCAACTTTGTAAATATATATAACTTTGCCTATTAGACAAATATAGATTACATTAAATTTAAGCCCCAGATTATTTTGACTTTGGTAACAAAGTAGTATATAATTTTTATAATTGATATTTTTCTAGTTAGACAATTCCATAAGAACTCTCTGGGAAGTGGATGTAGCTCAAACGATTGGGCTCTTGCCTACCACATAGGAGGTCTCTGGTTCGGTTCCAGGTGCCTACTAAAGAAGACAACGAGCTGGCACGACAAGCAGGTGCAAAAAGCTGACGCAACAAGAGACACAAGAAGAAAAACACAATGAGAGACACAATAAAGCTGGGAATGGAAGTTCCCAGTGCCTCTTAAAAGAGATGAGCAAGACAGGGAGCTGACGCAACGGGCAGGCGTGACAAGCTGATGCAACAAGATGATGCAACAAGAGACACAAGGAGGAAAGACAATGAGAGACATAACAAAGCAGGGAATGGAGGTGGCTCAGGTGATTAGGTGCCTCCCTCCCACATCAGAGGTCCCAGGTTCGGTTCCTGGTGTCTCCTAAAAAAAACAAGGAAGATGAACAGACAGAGTAAGTGCAAACAATGAAGGGGTGGGGGAAAATAAATAAATAAAATAAATCTTAAAAAAAAAACAAACCTCTCTGACCAAGTAGGATCAGAACAAATGACATTTGTCTTTTTTTTTTTTTTTAAGAAAATATAAAGAGAGATGTTTTTTTTTTTTTCTATTTGAACAAATGATAGATTCTGTAAAAATCAAAACTTAAGGAAGGAATAGGGAATATCTAGGACTAACCTCTAGGTTTTTTTAATTTAATTTAATTTTTTAACAAAAATGGAGTCCCTGAAAGTTTAAATGATTTTCCCAAGGTCACATAGTTAATGGTATAGAGAGTGCTATTGCAAAGAAAGCACGAATGAAAACTAACATGTATTAAATATTCTGCACAAGTGCTGGGCAGGCACCTGCACCTGCTATCTTTTACCTCGTAACAGCACTTCGAGGCAGAAACTAGCTTCAGAACTTTACAGATGAGGAAACTGAGGCATGCAGAAGTTAACAAACTTGCCAGAAGTCAAACTTATGTGGAAAAGGAAGAATTTTTCCCCAGGTCTCTCTAACTCTAAAGCCCATGCTATTATTTATACTCAGAGATGTTTACCAATCTTCAAAAAATGATGTTATGTTTTTAAATGGCTTTAATATTCCAAAGTATTTTCTTCTCATATACTATTCCTTTCACTCATATTTACAATCTGTAATATTTTTAAGGTGGGTATTATATCCATTTGATAGATGAGAAAGCTGAGGGTCAGAGAACTAAAGGAGCATGCATCTAACAGCAAGGTGAGTGCAGGGCTACAACTGATCAAAAGTTTCCTAAATTCTACTTCAGTGTTCTTTCAGGTTCACCTCACCGAACTCCTACCACCTAGTTAACTAATACATTTGTCCTAATAACCTGGATTTTCACAAAGTCTTTTAATACTTAATGGTGGCTGAAATAATGATTTTAAATATGATCTACAACTTGGCTCAATTCTCACCATTTGAGTGTTTTAATACCATGAACTTTTCCTTAATTAGCTAAAACTTTTAGGAAACCATGAGCAACTATACTGTGCTCATCCAAATATGAATAATGAGGTCACCCATAACTTGTGAAAATATTTCTTCTTTCACATGCCTTACTCTCAGGGATGCTCTATCTATCACAAGAGTGACACTTTCAATCAACATATAAATGTTAATATTATCCAGATGTCCTCAATAAATCTCCTCCAGTAGAAATCACATTTCTTTATCAGACTATCTGTATTTCCATCTCAGTGCACAAATTGCTAGACATTTGTCAAAAAATGTCTGTGAGATGATTGGCTTCCCTTCTGATGAACAGGTGCCTAATTGTCATCTAATGACCTTTTGAAGGAAGTGAAAAAATGAAAGTCTATAACCATTTAAGAGAACAACTTCCACTCAGCCATAGTCTTTCAAATGCATACCTATTTCAAAGCAGGCTGTGAAAGCCATTCCTCAGCCACAGCTTATTCCCAATGAATTCAAGTAGAAGCTATGAGAACTTGGTGATAAAAGCATGCTTGATGAAGATAGGTTTTAAACAAATGAGTAAATATCTAGAAAAAAAATAGATATGCTTTGTATTTCCCTTAGAAAATGCCAAGAATTATGTGACTGAATATGATAACCATGAAGACTACCCATGCCCTGGAGCTCAGTTCCTCAGTTCCTGTCTTACAAATGGCTCAGACAGAAACTCAAGACCAATACAGAACTCACACTCTGTTGTATAAAGGAGTACAAGACAGATCTCCTGGTTCAGAAAAGGATACCCTGTGGATTTCTCAACATCATGGGATTTCCGTACTTCTTTTAGACATGCTGCCTCCAGGAGAACTCCCAGACTGTCACCATCTGTGGACAAGGGCATCTCCGTGACTGCTTCTGGGTCATGTCCATGGTATGATGACGTTTGTGTGCAGATGGAAAAGTTGCCACAGGTTCTGCCATGCACACACTTTGTAAGATGCTATGTTAAAACCACCTTGCTTTGGTATGTGACTCTTCAATGAACTTTCTTATCTTCATAGTGTAATGGTTCACACCTCAAGACAGACACAGTATAATCCCAGTCTTATATCTTCCACTAACTGACTCTGTAACCTAGGCAGTGGTGTGCTGGTAAACTTCCTTGTCAAGAGGAGGGGAAAACAACAAACAAACAAACAAACAAAAAACACCTCTGCTATGTCATGTTTGCTAATTTCTATTGGATATATACTCTCATTTTGCTAATTTCAAGCTACCAATGGAGTGATGACTGAGTTGATGTAAAAACTTGGTCAGGTTGTAGTGTTCATTTGTTTGGTCAAGCAAGCATTTGCCTGATTGTTATTCTGAGGATATTTTGTGGACTTAAATCATTAGTCAGTTGATTGCATCTATGGCTGATTATATCTACAATCAACAAAAGAGTTTGCCTTCAGCAATGAGAGAAGTCTTATCTAATCAGTTGAAGGCCTTGAAGGAAGAACTCATGATTAAAGCAGTGAGAAAGAAAGATTTTCTATCTCTAGCCAACCAGCTCCTTTTGGGAGAATTGATCAAACCTTTCATTGGAATTCACAACTTAGATCTTCTTACAGAATTTGGACTTGCCAACCCCCATGGTTGCATGAGCTAATTCCTTTGATAGATCTTATTATATCTATTGTATCTATCTATCTATCTATCTATCTATCTATCTATCTATCTATCTATCTATCTATATCCTGTTTGTTCTATTTCCTTGGAGAACCCAAACAGATACAGATTTTTGATACCAGGAGAGGTTCTTGAGAAACAGAATCTTAAAAAGAATTCTGAGTTGATTCTGGAGTTTTGGGAATTGGTTCTCTAATCTGATTAGATTAAAAGATACTAATGACTATTTCTAATGATCAATATCATGGCATGGACTGGCAATAGAGATATGCAGTATGCCACCTTTGGATACTCTTATTCAAATGCTTAAAAAAGACAAGGCTTTGGGTGACAGTGCATTTGATAATACCTTAACAGACTTTTGTGCAGTTAAAAAGTATAAAATGATGTTGGCTCATGGTTCCTAAATATGTTGGATATGGTTCTTAAAGAAAGGGATGAGCTCGAGGCTTGAAACTCCCAGCTGAAGTGCTGCATGAAGGACTTGAAAGTTTCTCTGTGTGCCCCGAAAGAAACTCTTATTTCTTGTAGTCACAGACATGAGATTTCTGAAAACCAGACCGAGTTGAATTAAAATGTAATTGAATATCCAACCTTGCAGGGTGTCTACTGTTAAAGTGAGGGCATTGGCTGGGAAGGAATGGGATATTTGCTTGGAGTGGGGGACATATAGTCTGAGGATAACAGTGGGGACATTAAACTCCTAGATTCCACTGAGTCTTCTTTGTGGCTGACCTAGAGAATCAGCCACTGCATCTCCACCAGAAGAGATTAACCCTGATGTGCCCGTAAAACCTGTAATTGCATCCCCTGAGGAAACAGCCCTCCTGCTTCTGTAAAGATTAACCTTCTTTCAGGAGATGAACCTGTCATGGAATGCACTGAGGTAGTTGGCCTGTAAGACACTGATAATTCTTCTCAAGACCTATCCCTCAACCCTTCTTTTCTTCCAGACCTGTACTAGACTGAAGGCTCCACAGGCCTCCAAAGGTGAGGTGCAAAGTGTGACCTATGAGGAGGTTCACTATACTCCAAAAGAAATGCATGATTTTTTTCATATTTTATAGATAGAAATCAGGGGAATATGTGTGGGAACAGATCTTAAGGGTGTGGGGTAACAGCGGAAGGAACATAAAGTTGGATCCAGCTAATTTATTGATATGGGCCAACTAAACAGAGATTCTGGATTTAATGTAGCTAGAGGGGTTAGAAAGGGCTCTAACACATTGGGTGTTGGCTGAATCGTGGAGCAAAAGGTGTCCTACATTACTTGAAGTTGAAATGCCAGAACATCCTTGGCATAATGTAGATGAGGGGATCCAAAGGCTTAGAGAGACTGGATGTTAGAATTGGCTTATCATGGAAGACCTACTTAACCACTGTAGCAATGTCCAGAGGACACACCTTTTACCAGCACTGTGAGGAATAAATTTGGGATAGCATCACTGAGGCATCTTCCACTTCAGTAAAATTTCTAGGTGTCCAGTGATATGGGGCATATTCTAATGTGAAGAATAAGCTGTTACATCTGACAAAAAAAAAAAAAGGATCAGAGCCTAGTTGAACTCTTAGGATTTTGGAGGCAACATATTCCTTACTTGATTGTGTTACCCCAGGCCATTTAGTAAATGACCTAAAAAACTCCTGGTTTTGAGTGGGGACAGGAACAAGAGGAAGCTCTGCAACAGGTCCAGGCTGCTTATACATGGGTATAAGATAGAGAAGATCCAATGGTGCTGAAAGGTTCAGTGACAAATAGAGATCCTCTTGGCACTTTTGACAGGGCCCTAATGGATAATCACAGAGAATACCCCCAGGATTTTGGAGCAAAGCCTTGCCATCCACTGCACATAAGTTTTCTCCTTTTAAGAAACAGCTTTTGACCTACTACTGGGCCTTAGAAAAGATTGTAGGCATAACCGTGGGCCACCAAGTTGCCATCAGACTTGAGTTACCCTTGATGAAATGGCTGTTGTCTAACCCACCAAGTCATAAAGTTGGGCATGCGCAACAGCACTTCATCATCAAATGGAAATGGTATATACAAGACAAGGATTGAGCAGGCCCCGATGGTACAAGTAAGTTACATGAAGGAGGTACCCAAATGCTTATGGCCCCACTCTTGTCATATTACTTTTTCTTACCAGCACATAGCTATGGACTCTTGGGGAGTTCCCCATGATGAGTTGACTGAGGAAGAGAAAACCTGGGACTGGTTTACAGATGGTTCCACACGATATACAGGATTAATGGACTTAAGAGCAAAGTAGCCATAGTGATAAGGATGGAGGTTATGCATGGGCTCAGCGCCATTGACTTTCTACTCTTTAAATCTGACCTGGCTACACCCATTGGTGAGTGAATCTGTCAACATAGAGCCCAACTCTCAGGCCCTTATATAGCACCTTCCCCAAGGTGATCAGCCTGCTACCTGGTGGCAGGCTGATTACCTTGGACCACTTCCATTATGGAATGGGCAGCTTTTTGTTTTTCCTGGATTAGACACATAATCTGGATACAGATTTGTGTTCCCTGCATGTAATGCTTTTGCTAAAACTATCTTCCATGGACACCTTATCTACCATCATGGTATTTCACACAGCATTGCTTCTGATTAAGGAACCCATTTCATAGTGAATGAAGTGTAGAAATGGGCATGTCCTCATGGAATTCACTGGTTTTACCATGTTCACCATCATCCTGAGCAACTTGACTGATAGAATGGTGGAACAACATTTAGAAGACAATTACAGTGCCAAATGTGTGGCAATACTTTGCAGGGTTTAAACAATGTTTTCCAGGAGGTGGTGTATGCTCTAAATCAGCATCCATTCTGTGGGGTTATTTCTCCCATAGCTAGTGTGCACGGGTCCAGGAATCAAAGGGTGGCAATGGGAGGGGCACCACTCACTATTACTTCTAGTAATCCACTGAAAAATTTTTGCTCCTTGTCCCTGCAATCTCGAGTTCTGCTCACCTACAGGTCTTAACTCCAAAAAGAGCAGTGTTTCCCTTAGGAGACACAACAATGATTTCATTGAACTGGACTTCAAAAGTGCCAAGTGGTCACTTTGAACTCGTTATTCTTCTGAATCAACAGGCAAAAAAAGGAATTATTGTGCTAACTGGGTAGATTAATCCTGACCATCAAGGGGAAATAGGGCTGTTAACTACACAATGAAGGTAAAGAATTGCATAATAAAGGAGACTCTTAGGGCATCTCTTAGTACTACCATGCCCTGTGATTAAAGTCAATGGAAAACCACAGCATGCTGACCCAGGCAGGCCCAAGAATGGCCCAGACCCTATAGGAATGAGGGTTGGGTACCAGGCAAAGAACAAAGACCAGATGATGTGCTTGTTGGGGTTAAAGGAAATATGGCTGGGGTAGTAGAAGAAAGTAACTATAAATATGAACTATGTCCAAGTGAAGAGTTGCAGAAAAGAGAACTATAATGGATATGATTATTTCTTCCTTGTTTTATCATGAATATTTGTATATATTTAAAGCAAATATCATTGTTTTCCTCCCTATCTTTTCTCTTTATGATATAAATTACATTAACTTTATGTCATGGTATTTAAGTTACAAGATATCAAGCTTAAGACTGACTATTACCCAAAGACTTGCATCTTCTGCTGGGAAAAGGGCTAGTGCGGTTCCGGTGTACACAGGACAGTTGATTTCTGTTAGGTGGAATCATGACTTCTACTGTTCTTATTTAGAGATTATGCATGTGTCAGCCCATGAAAGATTACCAGGATTCTTACAGTTAGATAAGGGGCGGGAGTGGATGACATTCCAGGTTCCAGAAAAAGACATGAGCAAAGGCCCAGAAACAAGAAAGCGCAGTGAAACTAGGTGGTAGCCTCCCGTGCAGGGGCATTTAGGGAGGGAGTGTGCTGGGATGGAAACTCTAGATAAGCTGTGGCCATCTGCACGGAGCCAGGGATTCCACCAAAGGGGTGTGGACATTATTCCCTGGTACAGGGGAGCTTTGGAGGGAATGTGAGGAGGGGAATAATATAACTACGTCCCTCTGACAAAGATAACTCTAAGGATAGAAGGAAAAGCCTGAAGGCAGGAATTTACACTGGGAGGTTAGTGTAAGAGTTCGGGTGGGAGAGGAGGAGAGCTTGGACTAGGGAGAGATAGAAAGAATAGGTCAATAGGATGGCTTGCAGAGGGATATCAATTCCAGACACATGCAGGATCAGTATTAGCAGTTCTTGGTGATTAGCTGGGCAGAGGTTGGGACAATCAAGATGAGAAACACAGCAGAGGAACAGGTTTATGGCTTGAAAGCCAGCGTTTAAATGAGATATTTAATTTTCCAAAGAATGACTAAAGCAGACCAGTAAGAAGAGAATACAAATCCAGTCTGTTGATAGCCTAGGGGTGGATGAAGGCAGATTTAATATATATGAACAAGGTAACTGTTAATATGCACAGTTTACCTTTGCAATCTTGTTTGGAATTGACTTGGGTCAACTACTCCCCTTCTCCTATCCAGTTCAGATTCATTTTGTTGGATTCAAGAACTACTTTTTTAAAAAAAGTGTTTCTCTGTAACCTTTAAAGGTTAGTCTATAATTTACCACTTCTGATACTGTCTGCTTTGGGCTATGAAATCTCCTTGGTTGTTTCTTTGGCTCACATTTTTAAACCACCTCTTCCCCTTCAGCAAATAATGGAATTATAACTTCATAAATTTTATTTATACTAAAGCTCAGCATTATTACCTTGGCAAGATGTTTAAAAAAATCTGACTTCTCCAAACAGCTCTGAATCTATCACTTCTGCCGGCTTCCTCTCCCCTCAGAGACTATATTTTAAAGATGAATTCCTGCTCTTTGAAAAGTTGTTTTCACAAAATATAGTCCTTGCAATTTGCAATAGCTCCAGAGTAACTTAGACAAATTCTAAGGTAGAGACAGCAAGGGAATAAAGCGAGCCTGTGGATTTGTTTTCCTTTGTTCATGTAAATATTTTATTTAGAAATTTCCAAATTCTGACAGAGACAAATAACTTATTATCTAAACAAAGTCAATTTCTTGAAGAGATAGTACAGAATTTCACTCATTTTGAAATTAATGTTGAAAAGCAAAAATAGAAATAAATGCATTACGATACCGGGAAAGAAATTTGCAGATTATTTTGGCCTACAAATACTTAAAATATATACCACTCACCAATTCATATCATTTATGTATCTAGCCACTTGAAATATTATTTGCTTTGGTGAACGCATTGGGTTTTTTCCTCTATAATGACAGCTAAAAAGATAACTCATGTATCCTTTTAAGAACTGTATTTGCATTTGTACTTCTATTTTCCCACTTAAAAACATAATACGTAGAATCATTTTTATCTTCGTATTGTCAACTTAATTACGTCTCTTTGAAACAAAATCTTCCGACTTCTCTCAAGTCATTAGGGCCAGTGAATGATATGCTTGCATTTCAAAAGCATGCACTTAGAAACAATGCATCCAATCTATCCTTGCTGGTAAAATTTAAGCTTTCAAAATGTAATGTTTTGTCATTTATTGATTGCCAAGCCTTTGCAAACAGGACCATAAAGAATAACAAAATGGCCAATACTTTAGATGATCTAGATAGTTTTGTTAAAGATGCAGAGAATGTGGAAGTCTTTAGTAAATGCTCTCATGTTCAGGTGGCCTGCCGTGCCACCCTAGATGTCACATATATTCCATCAATCATGCATTAAAGGTTTCACTCTTTCTTTAAAATTTTTTGAAACTTACTCTTAGCCAAATCTCCATAGTAACTAATGTGTATACATAGATTCACATTGTCTCTTTCCAAGCAGAGCCATGTTCTTTTCCAGTGAATTCTTTTCTTGTGTTTAGTTCCCTGTGAAATCACTATTTATCATAAAATAATAATTTATACCAAGGGTGAAAGAGAATGCATCTCTAACACTCTGCACAGTGCCTGGAATATAGTAGGGATCCAATAAATGAAGACATGTCTGGAAGACTTCCAGATGCTTTCTGGTTATTTAAATGGGTCACCTTTTTGTTTTCTTTATAAAATTTAAAAATTTTAACTAAAAAAAAATTAAGTTTGAGGTGACATCATCATACGTTGACAGAAGACATCCCCTAAAAAAAACCTCCCCAGCGATTTAGTGAATAAAAGGGCAAACCTCACTTCCTGAGAACTCTAGAGGACAGCAGAGACTGGAGAAGGACTCTACAAATGCTGAATCAAAGAAAAAGAAAAATATCAGGGAGGAAAATTCCAACCCAGTATGGTGGTCGTTTCCCACTGTCCTCCCTCTCACTCGGTCCGTGCAGCCTGGGAGTCACACGGAGGCAGCATGGCCCGGGTCCTTCTCACTGTGGACAGAGACTAAAGAGCAACTCACAGTGGCAAATTAGAACTCTACACACATCCAGGCACAGGCATCTAAGTCTACCGAGACTCAGGGCGGCACACAAGCTGCTGAGAAGTGCTGCACATAAAGGTGCCCCCCCAGGTTGGGGAGACTGTGATAGAATGGCAATCCCACTAGTAGGTATATACTCAGAACTGAAAGCAGGGACACAAACAGATGTTTTCACACCGATATTCATATGGGCATAATTCACAATTGCCAAAAGATGGAAACAACTCAAGTGTCCATCAACCAGTGAATGGATAAACAAAACCTGGTGCACACATATGATGGAATGTTAATAATAGGGTGGTATATGGGAAAAAGTACACCCAATGTAAACTATGTACTATACTTAATAGTACTGTTTTACTATTCTTTCATCAATTGTAACAAAGATACAACACTAAAAAAAAAGTGTCAACAATAGGGGGGAATATGGGGACTCTAATTTTTTTACATGACTTTTCTGCAAACCTACAAATTCTCTAACAGAAAAAAAAAAAAAAAGAATTAAAGAAAAGAATGAGTAACCCAAACAAAATCCAATGAAAAAAACTAAGGTTTTAAGCAGTGATATTATGATTTATTTTCCAAGAGGAAAAGGAAACCCTTATAGCTCATTGTTTTAGAAATAATTATTTCTAAATTGTGCTAAAAAATGAACTATGGGTCTTTAATTTTAAGGTTAATCAATTGTGGACAATTAAAAATGTGAACACGATCTCCATTGCTGTTTAAGCTTTATCACTTAGCAACACACAAGGTCTAAATGAATTATCCTGCATTATTTGATATTGGCACCTTGGCTACCGATTTCAAGTTGCATGGCCTCCCCTTGTCCCTGGCATCACTGTGGTTCATTTCCAGCCTTGACAGTTCCTCCTTGTTACCTGGGATTTTCAGCCCATCAGCCTGTTTGAGGCCATGCTACCCTTACTCAAAGAATGTGTCGGATAAGACATGGCCTTCCTTTTAGAGCATGTCACTCAGTAAGGAATAGAGGGATAGAAAATCATTGCTCCTATCACCAAGTTCATTCCACAGTACTTGAGGAAGACACGACTCCATCCTTAGATAACTGGCAAAATACCTTACCACTTTCTGGGGCTTTCCAGTCTAAATCGAGATCATCTCTCCATCAAGCATTTGTAACTTTTCTTTAAATGAGACTGATACACTATGCTATTCCCAGACTTAATTGACCACAGAAAATAAAACAGTTGTTTTTCTCATCACTTCATCTAACTGAATTTTTCACACAATATTAAAAATGGAGAAACGATACAATGTTCATAAGAGCTCATCCTCTGATATGAGACTACCTGGGTTCAAGGTTTCATTCTATATTTAATAATTCTCTGACCTTAGGCAAGTTACTTATTCACACTAAACCCCAGTTATCAATGAACTGTGCATAATGATAGCATTAGTCTCATAGAGCTGTTGCAATAATTGCTAAAATGTTCCAAAGCACATGCCCTGATATATATAGTAGGCACTTAATGTACATTAGCTATTCTTTTAAAAGAATAAAGGTTCACTAGAAATGCATCTAGCAAAAAAAGCATAAAGTACAAATACCAGTTTTGGTCAATTTCTGTTCAACTATAAAAAATTTATTCATTCTTTTTTCTTAGTAAAAGATATCAAGTACACAATATGGTTCAGGCACTGTCCTGGTGACTGTGGGCATAACGATAAATCAGATAATCTTTCAGTCCCCCTAGAACTCAGCACACACAATTAGGAGACAAGTACGCCCGACAAACCCCACAAGTACAGTAATAGACATCAGACTGAGCCCTCTGAAGGAACAAAGAGTTGATAGGCCAGTTCTCCCTGGGATGGTGGGTGGAAGGGGGAGAACACTGTGGTTCAAGTATAGTTCTAGAAGAAACAATGGCTGTAGATAATTTTTAAACTAACTTTGTACTAGTTAAATTACATATATATATATTGATATATGAGCAGAAGTTAGTGAAGGTCAGGTCATTCAGAACTAGTCTGTGAGCTCCTTTATTTGGATGCATTAAATCTCACACCAGGAAGCCCCACCAACCCAGGCAATAGGCTTTTAGGATCCTCACGTTGTTCATAGCCTTTATCATCTGACTGTTCTCACATCCTGATCCTTGCCCTCTAGTCCCTAAACATGATGGGTATTCCTATTTGTTGCCTTGCTCCCTCATTCATTCACTCTATCATTGAAAGTCCATTTATTGAGTGTCTGCTCTATGGCAGACACAGTTCTGTGTGCTTGGATGCAGCAGTTCAAAAAAATCCCTTTCCTCATTATGATTACAATTTATGCAAGAGGCTAAAATAAACATAAAGAAATTAATTTCATATTATGATAGAAAGTGATAAAATAAATATAAAAATACAATGAGATACTTATTAGACTGGCTGCTATTAAAAAGTCAGAAAACTGCAAATGTTGGAGAGGATGTGGAGAGATAGGAATGCTTATTCACAGTTAGTGGGAATGTAGAATGGTATAGTCACTGTGTTTGGCAGTTCCTAAGGAAGTTGAATATAGACTTGCCATGGGGCCTGACAATACCATTACTAGGTATCTACCCAGAAGAACTGAGAGCAGAGACACAAACAGACATCTGCACACATTGTTCATGATTGCCAAAAGTTGGAAATAAGCCAGGTATCCATCAACTGATGAATGGATAAACAAATTGTGGTGTATACACATGATGGAATATTATACAGTGGAAAGAAGAAATGAAGTCGTGAAGCATACGACAACATGGATGAACCTGGAGGGCATTATGTTGAGTGAAGCAAGCCAGACACAAAAGGACAAATACTGTATGATTGCACTATTATGAACTAAACATACTGTGTAAACCCATGGAGTTAATATAGGTCACCAGAAAATAGAAGGAGGGTAGAGAAAGGAAAGCTGAGGGTTAATCTGTGCAGAATTGGTAAACAGGTTGTTTGTAATATTTTGAAATGAATAGAAATGGTGAAAGCATATCATGGTGTTGTAACGTGCAGAGCTATTATATGGGTATGACAGTTGTTGAAAGGGGAAGCCTAAGGTCATTTATATTACAAGAAGGAAAGCTAAAAACTGTAACATGGGACTGTATAAGATAGTAAAACCTTATGCAAAACACAAATATGGGTGATATTGCATATATGACTTTTACAAAATATAAATACGTATATACTAGAGAGAAGGAAAGAGAATAGCAGGTATGTACGGCAGGGGAAGCATAGAGAGATTGAGCCGTGATAAGCTTTGTTGGTTGGTTGGTTGTGTTTCTTTGTTTATTATTATTATTATTGGAATAATGAAAGTGCTCTAAGAATGATGGAAGAGATGAATGCACAAATATATGATTACACTAAATAACACTGTACACTTTGGATGGATTGATGCTTTATTAATATGTATCAATAAAATTGGTTTGTTTAAAAAAATAAAGGAAGGTGAGGACAATGGGAAAGGCTGTAGGAGATAAGCTGGGATTTTAAGGAGTATCAGGTTTAACCCCAGTAAGAGTGTACAGACTTGAAGGCGGTGAGAGGAAGTAGGTATTTACAGGAATATCAACAAAGCAGAGGCAACAGTCTGGGCAAATACCCAGAGTTTGGATCCCGTTCCTCCACTCTGACCTCTGATTTCCCTTCTTAATTAAGAGGCAAAAATGCCCTTAACCCACCTGCTTTTGACCAGCTTCTAGATGTGTCAGTCTGGGAAGAGCCCTTAGTGGCTGGTCATCTTGTGGGAACGAAACAGGCCAATTCACAACTTCACTTACTGAACTTCACTCCAAAGTTTCTATGGCTGCCAAGCTTCTTCCCTTATGCTCTGGATAACAGGTGGGTGAGGTGGAGATGAGGATAGTGGAGAGGTGACCAAAGAGCCATAACGGAAACTCAGATGGGAGGCGGCAGAGCAGAATCAGATGTTGGAGTCCTAAGCCAAGATGGAGCTGGCCCAGTGTTTCTTTATTATGTAGGAACTTTACTCATGGGACTGTTGAGAGGAAGGCAATGCTTCCAGGAGCATATTGAAAGGGCTATGTTTAAGGTAGGCACAAATCAAAGTGCTAGGCATTTATTTCAGCATTGTTATACTTGAGGAAATCATCTAAACCAATCTGACTCATACAATCTATTTAGAATCCAGTGTTTCAAGTTCTGGTGGAAGAGATTCTTGTAAACTGTTTTCCTATTAAAATATGTATATTTTGTGGACACATTGGTTTGATTTTGTTTATTTCGTTGGTGGTGGCGTTACAGAAGCTCTCGTCAGAGAATGAAAATACTAGAGAGATGCAAAAGCATTTACTTGGATTGCTAAGAAGAAACATCTTAAGAACATGAGCTTTAATTATGTTTCCCTGGCTCTTTGCTTTCTTAGTCATTTCAAAATTATAGTGGTTCATTCAGTACATCTTAGTCTCCTTTATTAGGGAAACTTTGCTTGGGTAAATTTGCCTAGGTCTTTCAAGCAGTTTTAATGTTTTTAGTATAATTTCCTCCCAAACACCATACTATTCTTAAGAGAATCTTCTTTTCATTCTTAATTTCACCATGCAAAAGGGTGTATTTATAAGATTAAAATGTTAACTCTCAAATCACTAAGTACTAAATAAAATCAATAGAAATAATTTTAAATAGCATTCTCATTTTCTCCTTCAGCATGAAGTGACATGCTCAGCAATTCTTCACACTGAACCAAAAGACCCACTGGCCCTAATAAACTCCATTTCTGGGCAGCCTTCCATCCTGCCTCTCTGCCTTCTTTCACATGCTGGGACATGAGGCTGTGCAGCTCTTCAAGGCTCCCAGTGAGCCTGGAGCTTCCAGGAGGTTCTAGGCATTCAGCTCCCTGCTTCCTTTTCTCTGAGTGGCAGCCTGGGCTCTTCTCCTCTAGACACAAAGCACTTCTTTGGCAGACAAGTCTCCTAGCCACCAAGTCCACCCCAAACCCCACAGCAGTTAGAGAAGGTTAGCACTAGGATGGGAGATGAGGCTTTCTGGTTCTCTCTCTCCTTCTTCTAGCCCATGAATGTTGCATTGTATCTTTCAGAATTTTTTTTTTTCCCTTTAATCTACATTTACTCAAGTTGAGGCCTTTCCTTCATTGCTCCCTGGAGCCTGTCACTGATGAAGATGGGGTAGGGGAGGGAAACAACAACACACCTTGCTCTCAAAAAGCTGGAAGGCTCAAACCTGGTGATACAGTACTGACTCCACCGCTTAGTTCCGTGATGGCCAGCAGTGAATCTGCTCTCCTATGTCCTTCCTCAGCCCCTGGCACATAGTGAGTGTGCAAGAAATGCTTGCCTGCTGACTTAGGGATTCTCTGAAGGTCAGGCCTTGAGTTGGGGGCAGAGGCACGGGGTGGTCTTACGTCACTCTTGCCTAGCTCCTCCTCTATTAGAGTCCAGAGAGCGATGGGAAGCCTCTTCCCTTTCCCTTCCTGACATCCCAAATTAAGTATCACAGTACAAGAGAAAGCTGCTATTGTCCTTGAATTTAAGAGCTCTTTCAAATGTAAGACACTTCAGAGATAAATGGAAATCATAACAAGCTGGGAACAGAAACTGACCTTGTGTCTCCACAATTATTTTTCCTATTCTGAAGAGCTCTTTAAAAAGACTTAATATTCAATGATTTGATTTACATTGATTAAATCCTCAAGAAGATTTTTTAATTTTAAAAAACAAGCACACTTTCAAAATCCTAAATTACCTAAATCCAAGGCTTTGTTGTTTGGTTCAAAGAAAAGGAAGCAACAACAACAAAAAGCATAACTGAAATTTTACAACTTGAGCCCATTAAATGCTCAATGAACCTGTAATGGTACTGCAAGAGGCCTGGAGTATTTCTATTCCAACACCCTCATTCTCCAGAAGTGGAAACCTTATATTTCCTGTTGTTAGATAAAATGCAATGGCTGCCTTCATTGGGTGTTTCTGGCAGAAGTCTTTTCTAGGGGGAGAAAACAAGTGACCTGCAGGTGTTTTTTGAGAAAACGGAGCACGCCCTACAGGGTCACTGATGAGCAACACCCAGTGATAAAACTAGTTTTGGCCCACTAGAGAAAGCTTATCAGAATGGACCAGCATATCATACCAGTCAATAAATACCTGCTCCCCACTAAGTAAAATGGAAACAAAGACAGCCAAATAGGACATTTCCTCACTTGCTTCTGCATTTGCCCTAGATGAGCTTGCCCTTTCCACCCCTCTTGGTGGAGCCCCCTTCTATTTTCTGAGTGGGATGCTGCCAGGTTCATGAATCACTCAAGAAAGCTGTGAGTTCCTAAATTGCAGGAAGTTTTTCTTTTCTCACTACGGTCTCCTTGAGGACATGGATGTCCAGAGGAAATGCAGACCTTAATGGGAAGGGTTGTAGGATTTCATGGCCAGGTGGCGAGAATACAGGACTGTGGGTAAAAAGACTGACACATGCCCCAGTGCTCCCTTTGAGCAGGAGTCACAGACCTGCATTCTGGAAACCAGTAGACATGCATTCAAATCCACTCTGCTAATTTCCTACTCTATACTGAGTGTCTTGGGTGAGGAACCTATCTAAAACTTGGTTTCAGAACTTATAAAATGGGGCTAACAATAGAATTCACCCACAAGAAATATTGAGTGAATTCAAAGAGATATTATTTCTAAAAGTTGGCATAAAATAAAAATTTAAAAATGGTAGTTATTGGGGGGAGTGGATGTGGCTCAAGCAGCTGAGCACCCACCTCCCACACATAGGTCCCAGGTGTGGTTCCCCGTGCCTCCTAAAGAAAAAGCAAACAACGAGCAAAAAAAAAAAAACAAACAAAACAATGAGCAAAAACAATGAGCAAAGAGACGAGGAAGCCATCTCCGGAGGGGAAAAATGGTAGATATTATTTGGGCAAATCATTTAACCTCTTTTTGCCATGTGTCTCAACAGTTAGATGGGGATATTTCATTATGGAAATACTGCGAGGAAAATTAATTTTAATTGCTCAGTGCAAAATATCCCACATTAGTTCCATATATTATTAATAACACTAGATGGAAAAAGAATTGTCTTATCATTTAAGAAAGAATGTGAAACAAAAACAAAACTAGTGTTCTTATAATCAATGCAAGTAATAGCTAAACATTATCATATTCAATTTTATGTAGACAAATCAGTTTTACGTCAAACTTTTAACTTATTGGTTTTTATGAAATGGATAATTTTTGTGAATATATGAAATTACATTAGAAATATTTCATGTTAGACCACACTTGATTGAAACCATAGAGGCAATCATATTGAACCTCGGCAATTTAAATCCACTTTGGTTTCTTCAAACACCAGGGTTTTGACTGAGGTAGACCTGTCTTCTAAAACCTCACATTAAAATAGTTTTAGTTGCTTAGTTGATAAACAAAAGTGCCCAATTTGTTTTGAAGTGAAAATGACACCTGAAACTTTAACTGAAAGTTAAGAATTAACAAATAATGATTACAAAATCATTAGATAGATGCCTTTATTATTAAATAGCCAAAGGTTAATATCCGAAATTGCCAAAACTGGCCGGATTTAACCCACACCTGCTATTTTGATGGGCATTCTAAACAGGTTACTCTAGACTTAGCCTCTCCCTTGTGTATACTTACTATTGCAGTGGTAATTCTAGCCTGAACTTACCTTTGTTTCTGGTTATGTCAGAACTAGGCTCTCCCTTGTGTATACTTACTATTGTGATGGTGAAGTAGGCTCACTTTGGTGTATGGTAACCCCTCCACCCTCCTGTTTACTATCCATATGGAAAACCTTGTGACTCTACTCTGTACTTTCCTATCCCAGAACCTTGATCTCCCACAATGATTACAATTTTGTAACTCACCCTGGTTTGGTACCCATCCCGCCAAGTTCAACCCCTTAATGTTTATTAATGAAGGAACCTGAGTCCAGCTCCATCCCAATATTCTTTAACACCCCAATGGTATAAGATATTAGAATTTCTGTGGTTCAGGGAGGCTGAATTGAGATTGCCCATCTCCGGTCTCCCACCAGTGAATAAACCTTTTCCTTCCTAGCTTAGTTCCGTGTCTGTCTATTCTGCAGTGCCCAGTGAATGAACCCAGCCAAGGACCATCCGGACCCTCTTAAATATCTCTTTGAAGATATGCCATGTACAACAGTTCTTTGTTATTTAATATTTATTAAATCCTAGTGGGGCAACCAGTTCTGCAGGTTACAGAGAAGAAATATGACCCACTTAGAAAAATTTCTGCTTCTCAATTAATATGAAATATTTGCTCTTCATTTCCTTGGAAGGATTAATAATAGCATTTAACAAACAGGCTGCTTGGCCATGCTTTCATTTATTCCAGTTGCCTGTTTACATAAACTACCAACCTCCTTCTGTTTTCCTGGGTAATGGCTAAAGAACATCCACGGCTCTTTGAATCACCTCTTTAAAGTGACAATCACTGAGGCTAGCAATTATGTTACCTAAATTAGTAAATCCAGACAACTGTGAGATTTCAGTTTTAACTGTTAACTCTGGTTTCTTTTTGGGGATAAAAAGAGGAGGCCCTCAGGAACATCCAGCAAACTGTTACAGGCAATTGAGAGATGAGTGCTCTCTGCTCTGCAAGAGGGCTTAGGCTTGTGCACCTAGATGGAGCCTTGCCCCTGCTCACTGGCTCTCTGGAAGCAGCTGGTATTTTATCCCAGCATGACCTAGATATGATGGAGTGCTTAAGAGGATGCTGCATGGCCTTAAGCAGTTTCTTATCTACAAATTGGAGAATAATCTAGAAATTTCTCAAAGCTGTTAGGGAGCACCATGTACCTGCCCTTTATCCCCACCTTGCTCATCCTACTTTCCAATTTGTATGCAGGTGTTTTTGCCGGAATGCTACCTGTCACTTCCCTGAGCTGAGTTCCTGTCTGATTTCTTTGTATATCCCTCAGTGCCTTGTACATAGCAGGCAGCTGATAAAGTTAAAGGAATGAAGAAAAGAAATCTAAGTGCAAGGCCCTGGGTCTCTGTTCTCTTTAAGTTTTTCATTCTCCTTCTTGCCAAGGAAAGGGTGTGCCCTTTGTCAGCAGAGAATATTATCTTTTGTTCAGCGGGGAGAGGAATGCCGTGCTCCTTAGAAAGTTCCACCTTCTCAGAAGGGCTCCAGACACTCTTGACTCTGAAGATGTCAGATCTGTATGTTGTAGAGTATCACCCTCTTTTTCTTTATTTCTGCTAATCAAGTGGAGATTGCATATACAGTTACATTAGGTCACATGGAAAATGTCCACTTCTCTCTACATCCCAGTACCAGAGCCCCCATTTGTAAAATAGCTGTGGACATCAAAATTTCAAAAATGACTGCAAAATTACAAAAACAACTGCGTGGATGCTCCTGCACTTCACCTGGCAAGTTGGGCTGATATCTCCTTCAGAACTTCCCATAAACAAATGGCAGAAGACAAGGTAGTGCACACAAGGTGTAGCAACACAGATAGATGGAGTTAGGAAAGACTGAGAAATACGGAAGTAAACAATATCTGTCAAAGTGTACAAGTCCTACGGCATTAAGTTATTTTAAAATGTAATATACTACAGTGGATAAAAGCCTGGCATTAAGCCCACCTCTGTCATTTACAATACACTCTCATTATTCCTCTGTCAAGAGTTACAGAGTTAGTTTAAGGTTTAAATGAAGTAAAACACGTAAAGCAATACGCAATACTCACCGTGCCTGGAAAATGGTAAATGTGAAACATTTATTTGCACCTGGAAAGTGATGCTTATAATTATTTTCTTGAACACAAGGACAGTTATGTTGAGCACACTTAGTTTATAGAAGTAGGGAGGGAAATAATTCATTTTGAAAACTATCCAAAATATCCTAAAATGGAATGCTTCAGCTCACAGGGTTCTTCCTGGGGTCTATTCCTGGTCTTTCGATAACATAAGATAAATGAGGCACAGAAAACACTGAATTCCAAATTAAGTTACCTTTGTTCAATAGTTGACATCATGTTCTAAAACATAACTTTCCAGATGCAAAGTACTCTGCTTCAGCATTGCCGGTGCATTTGTTTACGTGAAAAATGCCAACGGGGCAGGCAGAAATATGTAAATGCTTCTTTTAGCCCCATAGATTTGGAAAAGGTTGGGTAGCTTAAATTCAGTTTTCCCAACTAATGATTCCTTTGCATTCAGAACTAATAAGAAAGTTTGAGTCCTGAAGGCAGATTTATTTATTTCATCTTATTTATTTTTTTTAATACTAAAGTATTGCAAAGAAACACTTCTGTAAATCCTGAAGCCAATTTTTCTCTCCTGGGTGTTCTAATCAGGTAGCGTGTATGCAGGGAAGGCGCTGACCGCAGGAGCCATCACCCTTCAATTGCACTCAGTCAATAATCTCCCGGCATTTTTAGATGCCGGAGCTGTTTGGAAATTCACTCAGAATCATTAACAAGAAAAACACCTCGCAGTGCACCAAGTTGTTTTAAAAATGGCCTTTGGGGCTGAAGTGACTTGTTTTTGTCACCTTGTATTTAAACAGTTGTTGTTAAGCTCAGCTGAGGTACAACAATGGGGTTTGTATTTTCCTCTTGATATTCATCAGTTTAAAAATCACAGATCAAAAAACACAAGCAACCACAACAAGAAAAAAAACCTTTCCCTCACAATCTGCAAGTCTTTTTACTTATGAGATATGACAAGCCTTCCACTCAATTTGAAGGCAATTTGGCAAGGAGCCCTCATGCTGTAATCTGGAAAAATACAGGAATAGCTATAAACAATTCCTTATGTAAATGTGAGCACTTAAAGTTGGAATTTAAAGGTGGTTCCAGCTGAGGTTACCACAAATAAATTAACTATGGCAAATGTTTTTTTTGTATCATGAATTAGAGAGCTTAAAACATGGTTGTGGAAAGAGCTTGGTCTTTGGTTTGGGGCAAACCGGGGCTTGAATTCTCATTCATTCCATTCCATAAAATCTGAATGATGGTGGGCATTCAGTTAAGCTCCCAGAAACTCAGTTTCCTCATCTGTAAGGCTAAGATGAGATATCTCTTCCACAGACTAAGTAATAGAGATAGGAATTTTAAACTGTATGGCACCTTAAAACAGATATTACCATGGCTATTATTTTTCTCTTGTTAAATCTATGTCAAAAGAAGATATTCTATAAATATTTATTTATCAATATTTTTGGGTTGAAATATTATATTTAATTACAAAACTAACATTATTCTGATGTCTAAAATATAGAGCCTAACAGAAATGATCCCTTCAAAAACAGACAAAAATAATTAGAAAAACAAAATTATGAAAATATGATTTGGTTGATCAAGTGATTTAAATGATGACTATCACGTAACTGAAAGGGAAAGAAAATAAACATACTGTGGTGGTTGGACCTGTATGTACCCCAGAAAATCACATTCTTAAAGCTAATCCATTCCTTTGGGTGTAAACCTGTTGTAAGTAGGACCTTCTGATAGGGTTACTTCAGCTAAGGTGTAGCTCAGGGTGGGTCTTAATCCTCTTCCTAGAGTCCTTTACAAGAGAATGAAATTCAGAAAAAGAGTGAAAACCATGCAAGCAAGAAGCTAAAAGCAGAAAAACCCAGAAGAGAAGGGAGACACAAGCAGACACCACCACAAGGCACATGGCAGAGGAGCTGAGGATCACAGGCAGCCAGTCTTCAGGAAGAAAGCATTGCCTTGATGATGTCTTGATTTGGACATTTTTCTCAGCCTCAAACCTGAAAGCTAATAAATTCCCATTGTTAAACACCAACCCATTTTATGGCATCTGCTTTCAGCAGCCTAGCAAACAAAAGCACATGCCTTTCTCCAAGGTCACCCAGCTGGCCTGCTCAGCAGTTGCATTCCTAGCTCAAGGGGCAGCTATCACAGTTCAACTATCATTGCATGTCCTTAAAAATTCTCCCTTTGAATATTACAAGAAATAAAATCACAAGTGAACAAATATTCCTAAAGCCTTAGGACAGCAGATTATTTGAAGTGGTCTGATAGAAATTAATGATGTCTGAAATGGTTTCTAAATGTAGAAATATACACCAAAACATGTCTAAAATATGCAACTATTACTTTCCCAGCTACCAAGAATCCCCCAAACCAGGGGTCAGAGAAGAAGATGAATCGGGTCTTGTCATACAGACACCAGCCCAGATGCTGCTTGCCTGGACCAACGAAATTAATGGTGATTCCAAAGCTGCATGGCACCTTGCTAGTTCAGGCCCAAGTATCTGCCTTAAGTGATTCCCAGGCTTTCCTCAATGATGAGAAGCTGTAGGTAGATTCAGGAAGCCCATTCTATCAAGTCTCCTTGAAGAGAATGCATATATTAATAAGGTTTTTGAAGGTGCAGTTAACTGCAGGAAATATTTACTGATCATCTCCTATATGGAAAACCATATGCTACTGCATGGGAAAATACACATATCAAAAATTCAGAATCTTCAACTCTAGGAACTCACACTTAATGTTGTTAAAGTGACAGAAGGTGCTGTTAAAGTGATAGAGGAGTGTTAAAGGGGAGAGACACAATTGCATAAATTCTCTAAGGAAAGGGAGATGGCCTTGGTAGAATTATAATCAAGGAGAGGAAAATGTATTTTAGCATAAGGTACCTAAGAAATAGTCACTCAATTCATTTTTCTGTGGCCCGAGAGTACTTTGTTCACATACTTTTATTGCCCATATCACGCAATATTATAGTAAGTTTTATATGTACTTATATCTCCCTCTTTAATCAGCCTAATTCATCTTTATGCCCATCATTAACAGAGAGACACTTACACTAATGGAGAGTCCCTAAATGTTTGGCAAATATTTTCCAAACAAATATTGAAAGGATAGTTACAACCTCAAAGGGAAGAGAAGCTGAGAAATGGAATAAAACAAAGGCCTGGAGATGAGAACTTGCAAGTCATGATCTGGGAACAGGGATTATGCGTTGTGGCTGGACTATGCAGCAGAGTGGGACCAGGGTTGGGTTCAGTTGATCCTAAAGCTGGAAATACAGGCAGGCCAGTAAGTGATGCACTTTCCTTGGATCCTACTCTGAGGAGTGTGTAGTTTTCTGAACTTGCAACAGAGATACTTTGAAGTTTTTGAGCGCAGTTGAGACAGCTGGTTATATTCCATTTGGTAGCCTCTTCATATATTTATCTCGGAATGTGAAAATGATGGCTTCAGTCAGAGACATCCCAGGCTGAGGTATAGAGTGCCAAATTTTATGAGTTAAGCTATTCACAGAATCAAAGTGGAGTGCTAAGAGCACATCAGGCTGAATCATCTGAATCTTGTGACTCAGAGAATTTGTCAAACTGGAATTCCAACTGGTGGAACTCTCAGACGTACTAATTTTACAATGCTTCTCTTATTTAAGCAACTGTGTAAGATCCCACGGGCAAATAACAAATAAAGCCAGAGCTCAATGAATCACTGTTCCAAGTTGTTGCCAGACAGCCATCCCATTTCCTACATTCCCTTCTTTCCTCCAAATAGTTGAAAAATTAAGATCAAGTAAATTGGAACTCAGTTCAAGAAAATAAGGATTCTCTACTTCTCTAGATACTCTTTTCGACCCTGATGCAACTAGATGCTAGTTTCAGTAGTTAGGGTTTAATTATCTAACGAGATCGGAAACAAGAATTTGAGGCTGCTTTCGTTCCAGTGTTGTGCTGGATCTGGCTCACAAGAGCTGACTGTGAGGTCTGCAGGAAATTTTGTAAGCCTGTTGATGTAATATGGGTAGCATTAAATCAGCCATGATGGGAATATTTTTACCATGGAAACCAGCAAATGCTACAAATCAGGGGTCTCCGAGTCCTTCCCTCACTCCGTCACTGGCTGCTAAACACTTGCCAGGCTACCACTCGTTTTAACAATGTGTATGTAAAAGTTTTATTGCTATTTTTGCCTGTTTCCATTAGTGACAGAAGTAGAAGCTGAGGATATGCCTTTACTTCTGCACTTCCTGTTTCAAGCAAACCCATTTAACTCCAAATAAAGCAGCTCTGCAGTTGTTGGAAGTACAAGTGTTCTCCTCCATTAATGCATTTCCCACCAGAATGGCTAACCTCACCCACTCCGTGCCTCCCGTGTCCTAACACCCCTAGGCTGTAGAAGCAGACACCCAAGCCTTCACTTGGTTCTGTCTCTTACTAACTCTACAACATTTCTTTGAGTTTTAGTTTCCAAATTTCTTAAAATGTGTAAGCATGGGCTTTTGGTAGACAATAGCTAAATTACAATGTTATTGAAAAAATTATATGAGCTTGATCCTGGATTTTATAAAGTGAAAATACTTTACAGATGAAGTGATCATGAGTAGTGATACTTCCTGGGTGGATCTGTGCTTTTCTCAGAGCCCTTTCTCTCAATCCATAGTATATATTAATGAGAACAATCCCTATTAATTAGATATTCAGTAGATGGGACTCTTCTGAGGTACAAGGTGCTACATACTTATTGGGCAGGGCTGGCTTCCTTTTTATCAATCCCAAGCAGGGAGGAGCCACAAAATCACAGACTGCCTGGATATAAAAATCACAGACTGCTTGGTTATCACAGTAGGAAAGGACACTTCTATACACCCAGAATCCACAGAGGGAATCCAAGAGAAGAGCAGCAGGGAACTGCTGCATGACAGAGTTTTTATGTGAACAGCTGCAAAGGGAATCCACAGAGAAAAGATCTGACAAGTATTTGTTAATGAAGAATGGATCTGTCTCATCACTAGCAGCCCATTTAATAAAATCTCACCATTTGCTTATATCATGTTTATTTGGGCGAAGTTCTAGAAGAGCGGAATTTCATTACAATAATTAATATAATCTGATCTCTCAAATGTTGCCATTTATCCTCAGAGATGAATGGGAATCTTGCTAAGACTTAAGGAATATATTTTCTCTTTCCCAAAGTAAGAGAAAGCCTAATGTGAGAACAGGGTGGAATGGGAACAGTCAAAAGTGCTGGCATTTCAATAATCTTCAAGACTCTGAAATCCTTGGAAGTGTAAGATAACAGACTATGAAGATTGAATAAACTGAAAACAGAATATAAGCAGCTACCATGACTACTCTGATTATCGTCTATAGGTGTCTTAGTTTCCCGGCTGCTGAAACACATACTATACACTGAGTTGGCATAAGCAATGGGAATTTATTGGCTCACAATTTTGAGGCTAGGAGATGTCCAAAATTGAGGTGTCAGTCAGGCAATGCTTTCTCCCCCAAGACTGTGGTGTTCTGGGGCTAGCTGCCGGCAATCCTTGGCCCTTGGTTTTTCTGTGACATGGCAATGCACATGGCAGTGACTACTCTTTTCTCCTCTGGCTCCGCTGTCTTTTGGCTTCTCATGGCTTTCTCATTTGATCTCTGAATTTCATTCTACTTATTAAAAACTCCAGTAATCTGAATTAAAGCCCAACCTGACTACATCATAACTAAAAATAACATCCTCAAAAGGTCGTATTTACAATGGGCTCACAACCACAGGAATGGATTAAAAATATATTAAGATTTTTTTCTAGGGTACATAATTCAACTTACCTCAATAGTTAAAGCCTACAAATTAGCACCAAGTGTAAATGGATCACGAGGTCCAGGTGATGTTGCCTGGACCTAATTAAACAGTCTTCATTCATGCAAAATGTGACAGCTAGTTGGTATGCAAACACAAATATGATCTAGCCCTTAACCTCCCAATGTGCGTAATATACGGGGAGAGACATAACATGTAAAACAAAACAAAAGTTGGTTTCATGAGTGTTACCATATGGACGACAGTGGAGGAGTCTGGGGGAGGCTGGTCAGTGATGGCTCTGTGGGTTACTCTAGCAGCCCTGCACTGACTATTGCTGGCCTTCGTACTCTGCGAGACATATAAAAAACATTCCAATGCCTGGTAGGAATCTGGCAGGGTTTCACAGAAAAAGGAGGACTTGAGTTTTTGTCTTGTCTACTAGGTAAGTGTTTACTAGGTCACCAAGTGGCAGAAGGTGCTATAGAAGAGGGATGACCAGCACCAAGAAGAGTTGGCACCTGAACAAAAGTAGGGATGAATGGAAGCCTTGGCCGGCTTGGTGCCATAGGATGAAAGTCCTTGCAGGTCAATGTGGTGGAAAAATGGTTTTGAGATATTACCTGGTATAATAGCGTTCTCTTGGTGCCATGACAATTTACCAAATAACTTAGAGGCTTAATCCACCCAGACTTATCTTACAGTTTTGTTGGTCACAAGTCAGACATGGAACTCACTGTGCTAAAATCAGGGTGTCAGCAGGGTTATTTCATTTTTTTTTTTTTTTTTTGCTTCTAGAAGCCACTATCTTCCTTGGTTGTGGCCCCTTCCTAAATCTTCGAAGTTGGCAATGTTGAATCTCCCTGATCCTTCTCCCATTGTCACAGTTCTCTCTAACCATAGCCAGGAAGAATTCTCCACTTTTAAGGATTCAGGGGATTAGAATGGGCCCACCTGGAAAATCCAGGATAATCTCTTTGTCTCAAGTTCTGTATACATAATCACATCTGCAAAGGCCTTTTGCCAAGGAGCCCAGCATTCCCAGGTTCTGGGGTTAGGCCAAGGATGTCTTCTGCCTTCCACATCTGGGTCACATCTCACTTTTTAACCCTATCAATTATTTTATGACAAAGATATGAGGAACACAGTTGACCCCAGGGCAACTCTGCTAAATCTTTACTGAAGTTCAAAGGTTTTGGTAAATGAAAGAAAAGAAAGATGATATGTGATTTCACTGAACCAGATCTCATCCAGTCCCAACACATGCACTCAGAGAAAAACAAACAAACGAACAATACAACCCTTCAATTTGAGGCAGAAGAAGAGCAATTTGAGAGAAAAAAGAGAGAACATGGGTTAAAAACAGGAAATTCTATGCCCCTGCCATTCCTTTGGAGCCCTGCTGTGACTTGGGAGAGTCAAGTGTGAAGAGGACACTGGAGCTCCAATAGTCACAAGTCTGAGGCGAGGATAGGGATGGAATAGATGTCTGCACATAGCACGTGGATGTGTGTGTAGATCCAAAGCCACCATTTCAGGGACTTCTAAATATCATATGTCCTGGGAACCATGTGGGGTGAGTCCTTCCAGAGCAGAACTGATAATCACTGTGGATTGAGACTTGAGATCCTTATTGGAATCCTATGAGGTGGGAACTATGAAGATCTGCACAAGCCAGAAATCTGAGGAATGAAGTTGTGGTAATTTGCCAAGGCCCGGGGTTTGTGTGTGTGGAGGCAGAGGGGCTGAGTCCAGAGCAGGAAAGAAGGGGAGGGAAGAAGACTTGGGAGGACTGGGGACTGGAAGGGGATGAGCACTGCTCCACTGTCATTGTAGAGACAGGACAGTCAGAGTGACACGTGTTTGAATCCTAGCCACATTCACCTACTCAACCTCACTCTTTCTCTAGGAAATGAGGATTCATAATCTCCACCTCATGTTGTTTCTGAGGATATAACACACAAAGGACAGGTCCTGGCATGGTATATGGATTTTCTCTTCTTTGGGGTTCTGAATGCTTCCCCATTTCTCTGTCCTTAAGAGTGTTGGCTCTTGAGGCATTCCAGAAGGATTTCTTGGGAATTGTCTCTGAACCCACTAACCCCCTCATTAAATTGGGAAGTTTATATATGGAGCAGAATGTGACAGAGAGAAAAGTGCCAGATCCAAAATACTAGAGAGCTCGGTTCTGCTCCGAGGCTTGCCACTTACCAGCTGAGTAAACAATGGGCATGTTATTTAACCTCTCTACACTTAGTTTCCTCATCTCTAGAATGTTAGTCATTTTTGTGATCATGTACTTGTCAGCAGCCACTGCTTAGAGAGGCTGAGACTTAATTCAACTAAAGTTTTCAGTTAGTTTGAGTATTACGATTATATAGACACAGCCACGACAGACGCAAAACTAAAACAAAGATGTCATGCTCAGTGAAAACAGCTACCTAATTTTTCTGGAATGGATCAATTTACCAGCCTGCTGGAGAAGCACATTAAAAAAAAATGTTTTAGTTTTGTTCCAACTTACTTAAGAATTGATAAAAAATAATTTTAGAGAAGTATTTGGGAAGGGGGTTTGCATTTCATGTGTATTTTATTAATTCTTTTATTTTGGTTCTTCTTGTTATATCCATCTGCATGAGGAACATTTGATAGTCTCCGTGGTTCATGTACACAGGAGATGCAAAATTCTCTATTTGATGACATTTTGCCTTGGTTGTACCTCCCTCTCTGCACCATCTGGCTTCTTGAAATAGTTTTTCAGCTCTACTGATTCAGACATATCAATAATAAATGCAGTGGGTATCAGGGTCTTTGCAAAGAAAACACAGCAGTCAAACTTCAGTTGCAGAAATACTCCAAATTACTTCTACTTTCTCAAGCCATCAAACAGTTCTAAATATATCCTTGCACCCACATTCGATCTTCATTTTTCCAATCTGACATATTTGACTCTGATGTCAGTGGAATAATTTTCAGTGGAGTTGATCTTCACATTATCATTACACAGTGAAAAATATATTCTATTGTTTCTCCCAAAGACATAATTATTCTTCATTAAACTGTGCATTGCCTTCAATGACCAATCTGTCTTTTATTGATACCTATAGGGGAATATCAGAAACTTATATATGTTTCTATGTATAGTAATTGAGAATAGGAAAATTTTTTTCTCATCAGAAACTGAGAAAAAAATTTGAGTGTATTGGCAGTTCTTTCAATAACTGCTCTTTTTCCTTCATTAGTTTATTCATTTTAAACACATTGATCAAGTGCTCATATTAAATTTAGCCATTGCTAGAGCTAAAAATCTAAAATAACGCTGTCCTTTGGAAGCTCAGTCAAGAAGTAGAAAGGGAATATTTATCTCTGGATTTTACACATATATATGGACACTGAGGGGAGGGGAGTAGGAAACTATCTGGGAGATTAAGAATAGATAACATCTCCGCTTTCGATGCACTCTAAATTTAGTCCTTATAATCTATGATTTACATCAATAGCATGCACCTTCAGTTGAGCAGAACAGCATAAAAGTAAATATAGTAAAGTTCATTTTCTCTGCATTCTTTTTTAGGAGAAAGAGACAGAAAAGAAGAAAAACAAATAATCTATTTTTAATAAGTGTAAACATCTCAAACGTCTAGCTACTGGAATCATTACAGAATCAGCCCAAATTCCTGATTTCTATCTCATTTTTGCAAATAATGGATGATAAAAAATGTTCCATTCCATGGTCCCAAGGCCTTAGAATCCTCTGTCAGAATCGAAGACAACTTGAGCCTTTTCGTTTGCAATGATGACTAAAACAGTGCTGTGGTTAAATATTCCAGAAAGATACTAGATAAATATTAAAACAAAAATCATTTCATGGTTAGCACTCATTCAACTAGAAAATTCTATTAAGAAGTATAGTGTTTTCTCTGAAAACTGTGGTTAAATGATGTGTTAAGGTAATAAAATTTGTCTGATTATTTATTAAAACAAATATTGTCTTATTTGTTTGTTTAAATAAGTTCCTGATTATTTATTAAAACATTATTTAAAATTGCTTTGATTTCCAACTCAGAATTTAGTCCCATGGTCTCTTTGCTTATTTCAGTCCTGCATTAATTCCAAGAATTTTCACAGGATCTGGATTCCGCAGTCATTTTCTAACTTTTTGTATATTTCACAAGCTATAATAAGATGCAGAATTTGAACTTGTAAATCTAGTTTCTTAAAAGGCCAATGCAGTGCATTGCTGTTTATCTATGGTTATCTACATGGATGTCATCTACTCTGTGGAATAATGTGGCAAATTGCTTTTATCCTAATTTGAGTTCTTCCTGCCCCAGAGCTTTATTATGTTTAAGCTCTATGACCCCTCATTTGCCTTCCAGGCCTTGGGAGGGGCCATAGCAATGGGTTCACAGGGTCCTTATTTACCTGCAATGAGTTAAGACTTCTCTGTCTTTCCCCTCAGTTTCCCCACCAGTGGATTCCCCTCCCCGGAGGGTAGTATTAGAGAGCCCTTAGGCATGCTTGGGATCTGGTGAAGGGGGAGAGTTGAGTTGGAGATATATTTTGTTTGGGTTTGGCGGGATACATTTAAGTATTTCACACTCATTTCTGTGTGTCAATTTATTATATGTGAAATTTTGATTTTTTTTTCTTAAAGACAGCTCGACAAATGGTTTAAGCTTCAAGTTATGCAAAACTTGCATCTGTTCCAGTGGCCACTACGATGTTTTAAGGCACTTTTTTTCCCCCCATCAATTGAAAATAGAAAACGAATACAGTCTAAACAATGCACCACAAAGAAATTAAGTCTGTTTCAAAACATATACACAAAAGATTAATGTAACATATGTCAGAAGTGTGTTTTAGATTATTCAGTGCCTCTAGTCCTTTTATTAGCACAGCTAATAAAAAAGCTGACTTAACATGAAAAAAAAAAAAATGGAATAAAACAGTCTATCAAAGGCATGTCAAAAGACATTTCAGAGGTCAAATAAGCAGTCAGACTTCCCAAAGCACCTCCCCTGGAGGAAATATTGGTGCTCTGGTGAAAGGCACTAGAATACACTGAAGCGTTAAAAAACTAAACAATGTATGGTGAACTGGTTTTCCAGAGTGTCCACCATGCTCTTACACAGAATGAAGTTAAGAGTTCTAGAGGACTTAACCACCAAAAAGGTGTGGAGCTCCTTTCCTGCCACAGCCCTGCCCAAGGTCAATAAATAAATAAATAAAATAAACCAAAGGAACAAAGTTCTAACTTTACCCATGATGGACCGACCCATCAATACAAACAGAATGCCACATTTAAAATCATTTCCAGTTTCTCTCTCTCTCTGTTAGGGTTCCTTCTGTGCTGGGGTGTAATACCTCCTGGACTCTGTTCAGGACAATATGACAGAGAATAATTGGCTTTCTATCACAGTCACTGCTATAACTGCTGATCGTGGACTGTCACAACATAAAACTCATATCCCAACAGCCTTCGACAGCATTTAAATTCAGATTTTGATTTTATTAATCCCCTAAGTATAAGAATGTTTGAGCCATTCTGTCCAATTTTTAATGCACTTAAAAAGAAGTCAAGAAACTTTATTTCATGTAAGTCAATAAAGAGGTTAAAATCGATGCTAAAAGTTCTGATATAAAAATGTCCTATGTGATATGTTCCTCTGATTAATTTCATCAGAAAAAAGGCATACACAGTGTTGATAAACTGTTTCCAAACAATATTTGCTTATGAGTCTCCTTTTTTCCCCTTAATATACTCATTGGAATTCATGCTTAAGATGTCTTTAGTTTACATTAAATTGGGTTTATTGAGAATACATGTAAACATAAAATATGAGAAAAAATTAGTACCTAATGACAGTAAAATGACAGCAATGCATTTAAAGTTAACTCTAAGGTCCTTTCAATTAAAAGGGCTACTTGCTTTCACTATTATAGAAAATGCATCATATAGTTAATGCAGTTTGTAAAAGCCTTCCTTTAAATTTTGACTTTTCTTATATTTTAAAATATTGATCTACTGTTAATATTTACTAAGAAATGACTAACTTCTAGTGGACTCAAATCATCTGATTGATCACAATTTTAGGATATAAAAATCTCTAACAGGATACACAACTAAGGGCTCTTTTAACAGACTTGCTGTCTGATTTTTATGATTTATATTCAAATATACATGGATCAAATGGAAATTTTTATCTGCTGATCATTTAAATTTTACTTTATATGTGGTTGATTAGGTGGGATAAACTTTGTACCCTACCTTCATCTCAATTTGTTTGGTGTCTAGATTCAGAAATAGCAGCTTTACTCGAGTTTTTCCATCATCTGAAGATCCCTTAAGCTGAGAGAATTTAAATCTCCAGAGCACATTCTGCAAAGGAATGATATTAATTAGTGATTTAGAAACAAGAGCTTATTTATTTAATTAACACATATTAATAAGTTAAATAATCTATTTAAATAATTGCAGATATTTACTTGTTTTAGCATGTAATACAGTTAGCTTTAATAAACTGTCAGCATCACTACCTTCTCATTCTTTACTCTGCAAAATGTTGTCGTCAAACCGCACCCCTCAACCAAGTCTTGAGTAAATGGTTTCCCATGTTATCAGTGACATCAGCTTCCATTGTCTTGGCTTTCAATCCCACTTCTACCCTTATTGACCCGCTCTGGTTTTCTATTGGGTTGTCCTGTCTACTGTCTAAGATTTCCCAAGATTGTTGCTTGTTTTGCGTGGAAAACTTTAAAAAATCTACCACAATGTCCAGTTCTTGCTATAGTTTATGATATGGTCTAGTGGAGTGCAGATAAAACGAAAAACTCTAATCCTGACTGACACCAACCCTATCCGTGGCTGTGTACACATCTCTTAACCTTAGTTTCTCTTGAACCAAGTTGAAAATGTAGATAATACTACCTTTTAATACCATTGCAGAAATGACTTAATGTTTTCTCAGGCACTTTAAAGATGAAATGTACGCAATAAGTTCTTACGCTAATAAAAAAAAGGCTGCAGTAAATAAAGATTTAATGGCTGTCTTTTATAAAAGATAGTCTTTAATTATAGACACTATTATAATAAATCTTTATCTTCCCAGAAAAATTCCAACATAAAACAGCAATCCTTTTTTAGCAAGCTATGGGCTGGCATTCTATTAAAAGCATTTATTTTGAAATAAAGAACATATTTTTCTCTAAGTGTCACAAAATTGAGGTGAAAAAAGGCAGAGTCTGACGATAATGGGGAAAAATTTCAAAAGTACTTTTATCTTACCCAACACCTTTGACCTGTTTACTCAGTCCCCATACACCTCAAAGTTTTTCTCAACATTCTTCCTTTATATTGAATCTCAGGGCTGAACAGAGTCTTTGCATTTCATGGTAAAGTGTCAAAACATATGCTCTGTCTAGGTTTTTGAGAAATGTGGAACTCCATAGGGTCTTAGAGAACAATTCATCACTCCAGCTCTTTTATCTTCACAACGAGGAGGCTGAGCCTAAGCCCACTCAGGGAGCATCAGGGTCCTTTCAGAATTAAAACTATCAGAATCTATTCAGATTTAGAATATTCAGAAATCACACTGCAGTTACTACTTCCTGTGATAGTAGGTTACAGATATGAAGCATATGTGTAAATTTGTGGTAAGAGAGGAAGATGGCTTTACGTGAGCCACTGGGACAATGAAATAAGCCAACAACAACAACAAATGCCTTGGAGGGTCTATTAACAACAACGTGAAATGACTTTAGGAAAGCTTCCACTACCATCGGTCCACGTAACCGTGAGTCTGTATTTCCCAAGAGCATTCTAATCTCCAAATACAATTTCCTATCCTTCCTATGGCATTTCCTAAGCACACTCTGAAGGCTACAAAAGAAGATTGTAATTTCAGCCTCTTGATTCAGTTAAAATAGCCCAAATCTTATTTGCCTTTAAAATTATGTGCTATATAGCTTCCATTTGATGACTCTGTAATCATAAGTATGTGTCATCATAAGAAAAAGGCAAACTTTGGGTATGATATATTTTGCCAAATACATAAAAAAAAAAATGCAATACCCAAATTATTTATTTCACTGTGAACAACAATAACACAGTATTTGATTATGAATAAAGGAGAGTTCAAAAATGGTTTTCCTTCATTAGGCTAAAATCCCAGGAATAACGTAAATTACCAACATTTTACATAGTATAATAAACAGCTATTAAAATATATATACGAACAAGTGCAGAGATGCCTATGTGAAGATGCTGTTGATTGTTTAAAAAATTCAAAGTGGTTCTCACAATTAAGTGCTTTAGGTATATTATTATTATTACTCTTATTATTGTCTTTTCGGTACATTATTTTTAAAATTAGATCACCTTATGTGTTCACCGATTTGAGAGAAACCCAGGTCCATGGTTTAATTTGCTTAAAATTAGTCACTAATTTTATACTACAGCCTTGCATTAAGGGTGAAAGAAGACAAGTCCTTTCATCAGCTTTTTGGAAATGCAAGTTGAGGTGAAGTGATTTGGGATATTCTGACAAAATGATTCATACACAAGTGGTGGGGTCGGGCAACAGGCATCACTGTGTTTATTCAGAGAAACAGTTCCTCTCATGACTGGTAATTTTCAAATTAGTATGGCATTCTCCCTTTTCTCTTTTTGAACTTTTTGGTCATGCACCTAAAAATGTTAAGGTTCCTCAAAACAAACAAACAAACAAAAAAACACTTGTTATTTCTATGATGGATGGTAATTCCAAACATTTTATCTAAAAATTTTATTTCAAGTTTCTAAGCCCATCTGAAAAATATGACAGGAACTTCTATCCCAAAATGTAATGGGATCTCCACTGACAAAGCTCTAGTGAGGCTTCCTTGACAAACAATCCTAAAAAACTTTAATTTTTATGTTCGTGAAATGAATCTGAATAGCCAAGGATCTCCTCATCAGCCATATAAAGCCTGAAGGTAATTCTGATTTTTATGTCTCAATCTTGGAAGATAAAACATTTTTCCAGGGGTTTTAACAGTTGGAAAACAATTTTATAGTCAAATGTTTGTTATATGCAACATGCTAGTATTTGTTTTATTTTTATGAATATTGGCTTTTAATGATGATAATTACTGCTTACTTGCTTGGTAAGAAATCTGAATTACTAAAATATTGACAGTGACAAACAATATTTGAATCCTTCACTGCAATACCTCAATTAGCAACCACAGAAGATTTTATGATACAAAAAATGAGGTATCCTTTGTGACTAGAGCAGAATTCTTTTAAAAATTATTTTCCTGTGTAGCTGTGGAAAATATTCTTTTCCTTAGCACTCAGGCCAAAGCCAAATTTTTGTTGCCTCTCCTACAAGAAATTCAATTATTTTTCAATTATTCCCTCCAAATTGATCTTTTTGTCTATTTCATCTTATCCCTACCCCATATGATTATTGGGTTCCAGGCTAATGAAAAAGCAAAGTGTCTTATAGGACACAGCAGTGATGAGGCCCAGCACAGAACAAACCAGTGAAGATCTTCATTAATATAATATAGAAATACAAATTTACTGCTATATGTGGGGAATACCCAGATGGTAAAACGAATATCTGGAATACAAGCTAATATTTAGGGACAAGGCTAGCTTTTCAACATGTCCTCAAGTAATAAGTAAATATGGAAAATTTCACTTTGATTCTGGATCTCAAACAGCTCTTTATTATATACATGTAGGCTGAGTCCAGAATCTTAGAATCACAGAGGGTACAAGCCCAATTGCACAAAGGAGAGGCTCCATCTGAGACTCTCTAAATTTATTTTCTACTTCCATTATTTTTATGCTGCCTCAGTGTTACACTCCATTAGTCAGTTCTCTATTCTCCTTCATGATCATTGTTTTGAAATTCTTACTGACATCTTCTCCTTCTTCCTGTTAATTTTTGACAGAAATAGGGGATCTGTTAGCTCTAAAGCAGAAAGAGCAAGAAAAAAGATGTAAAGATAATCATCTTAATTTCTCCAAGAAGGTATGACTTGGCCAGTTGGAGAAATGGAGTGGTAATGATTCAGACGGGTAGATGCTTCATTCCTAGCATGATGTGGGTGGGAGGCAGGATAGGGCAGCCAGGCCAATATTCTGGTTTATTCTGGTTTAAATCATTTAAATACTTTCATTCTAGAAATAAACAAAATATTAAATAATGGCCTTCCATTTATTTTTTAATTGCAGAGATAAATTTCCATTTATTGGAAAAAAAATCAAAGTTGAAAACAAATAGTTGATGGTTAATGGATTAATTCTTGGAAATAATTACTCACCTTTTTTTCTGACAATTACAGAAGTGGGGAAGTAGGAAAATTGACCACACATATGTTTCTGATGAGAATGGCCGTGTGGATGAACAGCATGAAAATTTGGGCAATTATCAATATCCGGAGAATCTTTCTTAAAAGCATTTGATTAATAAGTACTGCTGCCATATTGTGGGTCTAATTTTGACCCAGAAATAATACACAAATGATCTGATCTAATAGCATAACCTGGTAGAGAAGAGCTAACTATCTTGTGACTATAAGCAGGGTAAATTCCAATCTAAATATTTCTAGGTCAAAAAATCTATTTGAATTTTCCATAATGACTTATACAAAGAGCACACGGAGAAAGCAGCATTGTCATTATTTAAAAAACCAGTTGTACTCCAGAAAGTATTGACAACCTAATTACACTGAACTTACAAATATCATGTAACATGGAGAGAAAGGACATGTGTAAAATAAAGCTAAATTATAAATATTTTATAAATTTACAAGCCATTGGCATACCCTTCACAGTTAATGTGGGAAAACTCTTATTTTGAAAATTAATTCAAATATTTTTAAATTCTGAAAAAAATTAAAAAAAAAAAAAAGAAATGCATGAAACAAACTTCTAGAACAATTTTATTTTTATTCTATATTTTGTTTTGTTTCATTTTCAGTTACCATTTGAATACTTATGAAATACATCAGTATTAGGCTAGAATGTCTTGAAATGAAGATGTAATCACAAGAAAAATGTGAAGTCAAGAGTTCACTTACAAAGGAAATCAGGTCAGTAGAACCTCCTGCTATCTCAACCTGCATTGCAGGTAAGCAGAAAACTCCATCTTACTGTCTGGCAGAGCTACCAGAGAAGGTCAGCCCATGAACTTCTCAACTCTCCCAGCTCTCCTTTTCTACTAGGGTTAGGCTAGAGGATTTGCAGAGCAAATGTCCTCATAGACAATGCTGGCAGGCTCACTGTACTGGAAAGTCATTCTGACTGAGAGATATAACACTTTATTTAGCTGAGGAAGGTGGTTAAGGATTATATACAAATATATTTAAATTATAAATGTTTAATTTAGTTATAGAGTTTAGTTATCAGTAAATTTAAAACATTATAATCTCAGTCTAGCCCAATTTCACATAACATAAGAAATATAGTACATTTATTTAAAATTCGTTTTTGACTACTTTTAGAGTTAACCAGGAAAAATATGCTGGATGTAATACAAGAAGTCCCAAAGTACAGCTATATCTATTGTGTTTAGCATAAAGTATACCCAGGAAAAAGGGGGGAGAGAAAGTCTAGTAAAAATTAAGGTAATATTCTAAGGAAGGAAGACCTAATACAGCAGCCAAGGAAGAAAGAAATTCATGGGATAAATAAAAGTAGAATATATGTTATTGAGGGGAGCAGGACATGGGCATCATAAATCACACTTCTACTGACATCTCAGTGCCCTCAAAACACCCAGCCTGGCCACTATGGTGGAAAAGCATACCAATCAAGACAGGTGAAACAACGGTGTGAGTAGCTCAGGGCCTGTTTGGTATGCTGGATTTCAGAGTGGTTACATGGCTCAGGCTCCGTTGACTCTTCCAATGGTATCATCAGAAGAATATCAAGAGTCTGCCTTGGGAAGTCTGCTTCCTTTCACTCAAATGTTCACAGAGTGGGGAGGCTAGCATGCTCTGTGTGAAGGGGAGAGGGGCACAAGTACCAGGTAGCTCCCATCTGCGAAGTCACCAGGACTGAAGTTCATATTTACCAACGTTTATTCCCTTGTCCTGTCAGGTGTGCTAAGAAGTTGGAAATGGATATGGTATGACTCTCTTTAGAGAAAGAAAATAAAATAGGAGAGCAAAAACTGATGCTGGGAATCACAATACTGAGCTTACTCCATGCTTGTCCCCATACTAAACCTTGAAATTAGACTCATTTGCTGGGAAAACTTAAACCACTGACAGAAATATTGACATAAGGAAAATGGCCAAGGATTGAGCATGGCTCCAACCACATGAGGAACTAAAGATGGAGGGAACGGGTACAGTGGATTGCTCTTCGGAATGAAGAACTCATGAAACTTTCCAAGTAAGTGATTTGTTCTCCTGGCCCAGACAGATAACACTGCTAAGTTTAGCCAAAGTAAGGGCCATGCAGGACTGCTCAGGCTTTAAGTTGAAATCTGGAAAATACCAATTTAATTTCCTGAAACACAAAGATTATTTGAAGCACAAAGCAAGAAACAGAAGCAAAGAGCGGTTATAAATCAGGCCTTATATATTGTGAATTTTATAGGGTTTTCCCCCCTTACTCTAAGGTAGTTGTTTATCATTTGACTTCTTTCAGAAGGACATGTGTATTAAGGGCAAGTTTAAGACCTGGCCAAAGATCAAACACTATTAACAGCAAGTTACGCAGCCTGTAACTTGCAGGTCACACAGACAGGTGAGGTACAGTAGAAAGAGCACTTGACTTGAAGTCAGTAAAATATTTATCCTCTCTGTCGCTTTAAGGCTGTAAGTATTGACTTGATGTTAGATGGCAGACATGAAATCCTGTTTTAATATTAATTTTTATACAAATGCATTTTATTACTATTGACAACATGTGTATTCTCCTATTGGAAAAACATCCCAACAATTCTTCTGTGAGGAAATAAAATAATAATGACCACGATAAATTTTATGGTCCCAGAATACTGTAAAATAAGCTGCCCCTTACTCTAGAACAGGTTTGCTCAATAATAAAGGATTATTTTGGACCTAATAATCCTTTATAGTGTGGGGTTGTCCTGTGCACTGTAGAATGTTGAGCAGCATCGCTGGTCCTCACTCACTAGATGACCTCAGCACTTCCCAGTTGTGACAATCAAAATGTCTACAGATGCTTCCAAAGGACCCTGGGCACCCAATTTGCCCCTGGTTGAGAACCACTGGTCTAGAAGAATGGAAAAGGAGTCAAGGCAAATAGTATCATTTCACAAGCGTTCATTAATTGGCTGCCACGATTAATTAAGAGAAGAGAGGATCCAAAGGTTTTAATATATAGCAGATTAGAAATAAACAAGTAAGTGAAAAAGAATGACAACTTTTAGGAGCTTTGAGATAAGGCTTCAGTTATTCAGCGTTGACTAACTGCTCAATGCAAGATAGGCTAACACTGACACAGAGCACTGAAGTTGTATGAACAAGTAAATAAAGGTATTTGAAATTACTATGCCCGTTGTACTGAATGTGATAAAGACAGTATTCATCACTTTCATTCTTATTAAAGCAGAAAGGGAATTTTAACAAACAATAAGTGACGAAATACTGGTGTTATGATTGCAAAGCATTTTCGTAGCACATATGCACACAATGGAAAACTCAGGTCTTGTGGAGATGCTAATGGTGACTAACTTTCCATTAGTCAAACTGGTAGCTCCCTTACAGCTAACTCAGCTTTATAGTCATGGGATCAGAACACTCAGTAAGCTCCTTCAGGTGTAGATGTTATTTTACTGTTACTAAAAATGCTCAGGTTTTAAGTCAAGCAGACTAAATCTTTCTTTTCAAAGTATTTACTTTCATGCCATGGGTCGTTTCCTTGAGCAATAATGAGAAAAATCATCGTGTACTCTTCCCATATTGCTCACAGTGATAAATGCTTTTCACTAAACGCTGGTTAGTTTGTTGTCATCATTGCCTAGTTTCAGGGCTTATGAAAGTTTTGGGGCATTCAACAATCAGAGAGAAGATAGTAGATGAAGATACAAATTATACACAACACACAGTCAACAGGTTTTGATTACTATCAGACACTTACAATAGTTAAATTCAATGAAATGCAATTTAAAATGAATTACCAAAGGGCAACATCATGTATTTATGGGTTGGCAGCTTACCTTTGTCTTACTGTCAAAACAGGTGAATCCCAAAGCGAAATCCACTGTGAAACACAGCATTTCTCCTTGCCAGCTGCACATATATGTTTTGGACTAGAAAAAAGTATTAATTTTGAGAAAACGTTCTTATTATTTAATGTTAATTAAGTAGATGAAATATTTTCCAGCTTTGGCCAAAAAATATTTCCTTTTACAAAAGTCCTAACATGAAAACTACCTGCAGAAAAACTGGAGGAACCAAGGTTAGGTGAAATCTGCAGAAATACTTTGCATATAGGCAGTTCTTTCTTGCTTTCTGACTATGGGCAAGAGAAACCAAACTGCATAGAATGTTTAGTCTCTATAGCTTAAATGCTCTAAGAGGCCTTGAGTACATGTCATTTTCTTCCAGTCATATTGTATAAAAAACACTGAAAACAGAGATATGTGCTTTAAAAAATTTTCCACTCCTCTAAACAAAAGTTATAAACATGGAAATATGAACCATATTATCTTGGTAAAAAATAATTTTTAAAAATCTAGTATTATTAATCTGCCAGTAAAATTTTACCATTCAGAAGGCAACCTGAAACCATCAGTTTGAATTGGGCTAAGTAATAGTACTTTTTCAACACTTATTTATATGCTAGGTGATAGGCATCCCGCTGAATCTGCACATGGTTCTCATTTTATGAATGAGGAAGTGATGGCTCACATACATAGGAGACTTGTTCACACAGCCAACTGGCAAAGGCAGAAGTGAAGCAGGCTAGTAAAATAGGAACTCAATAGACAAGTCAGTAACAGAAGGGTAGCCCCAGTTTTCCTCTTTTAAAGGATCATATTCTTTCCACTGCTCAGATTGCATCCATGTGCCTAACCTTAGAGTCCTGCATCAATCAAATGTTGCCTCAATAATGTTTGCTAAATGGCCCATAATTATCACACATTTTCATCACTTATCTCTTGTGCTGTTACAATCTTTTTCCCAAAACCTTGAAAATTCTTTGAAATCCGTCAACAATTCCTACTGAGGTTGTCACCAACCCATTAGCTCTAACCCCTTAGAAAAGGAGAGGAAAGCAAATGAGCCCAAGCAGTCCCAAGAGGAGGAAGGAAGTTTATTTATCTCGGTCTTAAAATCCTCTTCCTTCTTTGCCATCCTTCCCCATAGCCAACAATCTTGATCCCTTAGCTATCTCCCATTTCATATGACCATCTAGAGGGCTCCCAGTCAATACCATACAAATAGTAGGTGTTCAAGAAATATTCTCCCAATTATTGGTGTTTTGGGGGAGAGGGTGGGGGTGAGGGTGGGATCTAAGACAACACTTAAGAAAACATAACACTAGTTAATTTCCTCAGTCAACAAAGATGCAACCTTTTCTGAACATGACCCAGAGTTTGAGAAGTATTGAGATTAGCACAAGTGGTGAAAAACATTTAGTAAAAATTTACCTTTTAATGGTATTTGAAAGTCTATGTGAATTAAGGTTTGAATAACTTAGGTAGGAAACAACTCAATTTCTGGAACATCAATCCTGTGATTACAAAATATGAAACAGAAATATTCCAAGAGTAATTGCTATATTTTTATGCAGACTAGGATCACAAGATGTACAGAAATTGTAAACATCAATTGATACAGTTGGATGCCAATTCATACATATTATTCAGTAATTATAGGCCATCTTTGGCCTTATATTTGGGAAACAAGAGGAAATTTATGCAGAAAGGTTGCATACTGCATGCACTGCCTTTGCATAACCTCTAAAGAGGCTTAGGGTAGAGGGAAAAGAAAAGAAAAAGCTTTAGTCTAAGATATCTTGAGTTTCATAAAATCCCATTTTCAGAGTTGAATCAATTAAGTAGCCTTCCAGATACACAGAGAATCTCATCATTTGCGTTTTTAGAATCTGGGCAAAATATATGGTTTTGAATCTCATCTTCTCCTTTAGTGCCATAATTATTGTTATCACAAAACAGTCATATTAGGGTACTTTATAAACACAATACTTTCCATTTGGTGAACAGATAAAATGAGGTAATTATTTCCATACTCCACTTATATTTACTCCTTTTCCCCCCTTGTTACATTGGAAAAAACTCAAATTGGCACATGCATTCCGAATTCTTTGGAAAATGTTTGCTTTGCAGTCCATTTCATATATCAGAGAGTGTCTGAGGAGATTTTTTAATGTATAATGGATATTCTGTCTCTTAAATATACCATCGTAAAGTTATTCAAGAAATGTTTAAAATTTAGTAATTTTAACATGTTCTTGTCACTGATGCAACTAATATAGGAGAATTATTTGGAAATTGTCCAAGATATTGACTACAGGAATAACTCACTGGAATAATATTTGACCTATTGATAAGATTAATTATGGATGCAAGTTGTATGTAGAATACATAATTGTTTGAGGAGTGGGAAGATTTCTTGTCTTCTTGATCTCTTTATAATTATCCCATTAAACAGAAAATACTTGTTAACCACAGTTGTAGAAACAAAATTTTTGAATAAATAAATGAATTCAGGAAAATAGTACTAAGTACCTCCTTATACAACTGAACAAAATTTAAAATATTTTGTCAGATATCTTAAGAAACTTTTACATGAAAATATCAAAGTGCTTTTATTAGTAAAAAGCTTAAGAGTAAAATGGTTATCAAGCTCAGCTGCTGGAACAAAATAAACCAAAAGCAGTAGCACAAAGCAATCTATTTTTATGGGTCAAAGCCTAAACTACAGAATTACCTGGGGAGTTAAAAAAACAACAACAGCTAAGGATACCAACCATAAAAACAGATTTCTTATTGATGTTTTGAACAGTAAGAACTAGGAAGGGACAGTTTTGCTGCTGAAGCATGATCTTATACTTTTAAGAGATGACAGACTGACTTAACCCCTTCTTATTTGATCATTCCCATAAGGAGACTGGTCTGCAATGGTAAACAGTAAAGCAAGCAACATGTAAAAGGAACTGGAGTCCAACATAAGTGAGATAATTGTGAGCACGAATCTAACTTATTTAGCTCAAGTTTTATATCCCAGGTAAATGCTAATGCAGGCATGTTACAAAATGCAAACCTTGTATAAAACGGGGATAGATTTCCGCCCTGTTGTCTTCTCAGGGTTATTGTAAGAATCAAATGCGTCCATCAGTCAGGCAGTTATCAGAGTGAAATCATGTATTAGCACTTATCTTGCACCTGACACCATGCAGGGAAATGGGGATACAGCAGTGAACTAAAAAGACACAGTTCCTGGTCTCATGGAACCGACAGTCTACATAGTGGGACAAACTTGGAAAAGAATAATAATTTGTAAAAAAAAAAAAAAATCAGTTCTGTGGAGGGGATGGAAAAGGGGCTCTGTGAGTGTGTAATGGGAAAAACCTAACATGATCTAGAAACCTAAGGTGTCTTCGGAGAATGGATGGTTAAGTGGAGTCTGGACAAAGGAGTAGGGGTAAGCTGGTTAAAGGGAGAAACTAGGAGCAAGTCAGCCTGGTGGGAGTGGAGCTTGTGGGCAGAGGTGAGGGTGCAGAGACAGATTAGGAAACACAACATGGAGGCCTCTGCAGGACATGTCAAGAATTTAGATTCTATTTAAAGTCAATGTGTTGCAACTCTGCTGAGATTCACTGGACTCACCAAGGACAACTAACAAGGAGATTATGATGGACAATGTCCATCCCAAGGAACAGAGAGTGTCTGCAACTGCAAGCAAGATAGCTCCATCCATCTTGCCCATGGGATCTAAGCCCCCTCTAAATTAGGAACAGAGTGGGAATTACCATCCACAAATCATCAAGATTGGGGAAAGAACAATGGACTAAAGTAGACTTTCTATTATTCTATCATAGACTTATTACTATTCTAGCTATGGAAGAACTTTTACTGTTGATATAAAGGCAGTAGCCACCAGAGGTTCTGAGTGGAGGGAGAGGGGAAAATAGGTGTACTATGGGGGCATTTTTGGGACATTGGAATTGTCCTGCATGACACTGCAGTGACAGATACAGGCCATTGTACAATTTGTCATAACCTACAAAATTGCTTGGGACAGAGTATACTCTATAATGTAAACTATAGCCCATGGTTAGCAGCAAAGCTTCAATATGTGTTCATCAGTTGCAACAAATGTACCACACTAATGAAAGATGTTAATGTGGGAAAGTGTGGGAGAGGGAGGGTGTGGGGCATATGGGAATCCCCTATATTTCTGATGTATCATTTATGTAATCTAAGCTTCTTTAGAAATGAAAAAAAAACTAATAAAAAAAGTCAATGTGAAGTCACGGGACACTTTTAAATGATTAGCAGAGCATTTGGGTCTTTTGTTGTTTTAAAAGATCATACTGGCAGTGGCAATAGATTGGATGGGGACAAATGTGATTTGAAAATTGAAATGGTACAAGAATGTATGAGATAATCCTTTTTAGTTATAAGTATTCCTTTATGGTGGAGATCTTAGAGCTCATATAATCTAATCTCTGCTGGAGCAGAACACCTTGAGCAGAGAAAGTAAACTGATTTCTTTGCCTAAGCTCACATAGCTTATTAGTGGATACCAGAGCTCAGGTTTTCTGTTGAAAAACCTACAACAATGCTACTAGAACTAGTAAATGAATTCAGCAAAGTGGCAGGGTACTAGATCAACATGTAAAAATCAGTAGTGTTTCTACATACTAGGAATGAACAATCAAAGGAAAAAATTAAGAAAAAAATCCATTTACAATAACAATTAAAAGAATGAAATATCCAGGAAAGAATTTAACCAAGGATGCAAAGGACTTTTACTCCAAAAACTACAAAACTTTGCTGAGAGGAATCAGAGAAGATCTAAATAAATGGAAGGACATTCTGTATTCATGGGTTGTTAGACTAAATATTGTTAAGATGTGCATTCTACCTAAAATGATTTACAGATTCAAATCAATCCCAATCAAATTTCTAACAGTCTATTTCACAAATGGAAAAACTAATTATCAAATTTATTTGGAAGGGTAAGGGGCTCTAAATAGCCAATATCATTTTGAAAAGGAAGAACAAAGTTGGAGCACTCAGACTTCCTGACACTAAAGCTTATTACAAAGCTACAGTAGTTAACAGAGAATGATATTGGCACAAGGATAGAAATACAGATCAATGGAATCTAATTGAGAGTTTAGAAATAGACTCTCACATCTATGGCCAATTGCTTTTAACAAGGATGCCAAGCCCACTCTACTGGGAAAGAAGAGTTTCTTCAACAAATGGTGATGGGAGAACTGGATATTAATATGCAAAAGAATGAAGGAAGACCCCTACCTCACACCATGTACTAAAAGTAACACAAAGTAGAACAAAGTATAAATATAAGAGCCAGGAATATAAAACTCCTAGAAGAAAATTTTGGGAAGAATCTTCAGGATCTTGTGTTAGACAATGGTTTCTTAGAATTTACAACCAAAGCACAAGCAATAAAAGAAAAAGTAGATAAATGGGACCTCATTAAAATTAAAAATTTTTGTGCATCAAAGGATTTTATCAAGAAGGTGAAAAGACAACCTATATAAAGGAGAAAGTATTTGGAAACCACATATTTGATAAGAGTGGATATCCAGAATATATAAAGAAATTCTATAACTCAACAATAAAAAGACAAAGAACCCAATTAAAAAATGAGCAAAGATTTGGACAGATATCTGAGAGGATATACAAATGGCTAAAAAGCACATTAAAAGATGTACATCACTAGCTATTAGTGAAATGTATATCAAGACCACAAGAATGGCTACTATTAAAAACAAAAGAAAACAGAAAATTTCAAGTGTTGGAAAGGATGTGGAGAAATAAAAATACCCATTCATTGCTTTTGGGAATACAAAATGGTGCAGCTGCTGTGGAAGACAGTTGGCAGTTCCTCAGTTAAGTATAGAAGTTAGGTATAGAACTACCATATGACCTAGCAATCCCTGTACTAGGTATATAACCAAAAGAATTGGAAGCAGGGCCTTAAGAAGGTATTTGCTTACTGATGTTCATACCAGCATTATTCACAATTGACAAAAGATGGAAGTCACAAGTGTCCATCAACTGATGAATGGATCAACAAAATGTGGTATAGACATACGATGGAATATTATTCAGCATTAAAAAGAAATGAAGTTCTGGTTCATAATGAAGACATTATGTTGAGTGATATAAGCCAGACAAAAAAAACAAATATTGTATGATTTCACTGATATGAGATAATTAGAATAAGCAAACTCATAGAGTTAGAATCTGGAATACATTTTACCAGTGGCTAGGCTTGGGGTAGAGAATGGGTAAATTCTCTTTTAAATGTTTGGTAGAATTCTCCAGGGATATCATTTAGGCCTGAAGATGTCTTTTTTTAAAAAGAGTTTTAGAATTATGAATTAATTATTGAGCTAATAAAGTGATCTATTTCATATTATGTGAGTTTTTTTTTGAGAAAGTGGTCCATTTTGTATGTTGTCAAATTTACATGTGTAGAGCTGTTGTATTGTTTCCAGCTTATCTTTTTAAAGTCTGCAGGGTCTGTAGTGATATCCCTGTTTTATTCCTGATATTGGTAATTTGTGTCTTCCCTTTTTACTTTGCCAATCTTTCTAGAGGTTTATGAATTTTAATGATATTTTAAAAGAACAAACTCTTGTTTCACTGATTTTTCTCCATTTTTTTCCTGTCTAAATTCATTGACTTCTGCTCTTACCTTCTTATTTCCTTCCTTCTGCTTGCTTCGGGTTTATTTTGGTCATCTTTTTCTAGGTTCTTGTGGTGGGAGATTAGATTATTGACTTGAGACTTTTCTGCTTTTCTAAATGTATGCATTTGGTATTATAAGTTTTCATTTCAGCCATGCTTTAGTCATGTTGCACACATTCTGATATGCTGCAATTTCATTTTCATTGCATTTAAAGCATTTTAAATTTTGTTTTGAAAATTCATATCTGATCTATTGATTATGTAGAAGTATGTTGTTTAGTTTCCAATTGATTGGAGATTTTCTGGTTATTTTTCTGTTATTGAATTTTGGTTTCATTTAAGTTTCATTGGAAAACACACTATATATGATTTAAATTCTTATATATTTGTTGAGGTTTGCTTTAGGGCCCCATACATGGTCTATCTTGGTATATATTCCATGGGCACTTGAAAAGAACGGTTATTCTGCTATTGGAGTGTTCTATAAGTGCCATTTAATTGATTGTTGATGATATTCGGTTCTTCTATATCTTTGCTGTTTTTATTTGTGCTATCAATTTTTGAAAGATGGGTATGCAGTGGCGTTAAAGTATCCAAATGTAATTTTGGAATGTCTATTTGTCCTTTCAGTTCTATCAGTTTTTGCTTCATATATTTTGTGGTCCTCCTGTTTGGTGCACACACATTGAGGATTGCCAAGTCTTCTCGGTGGATTGATCCAGTATCATTACGCAATGTTTCTCTCAGTCCCTAGTAAATTTCTTTGCTCTGAAATTTACTTATCTGATTAATATTACCACTCTTACTTTCCTTTGATTAATGTATTCATGATATATATTTTTCCGTCCTGTTACTTTCAACCTTTCTATACTGTTATATTTGTAGTGAGTTTATAGTAGATATGATATAGTTTTATAATGTGTTTTTAATCCACTTTGCCAATCTCTGCCTCTTAATTGGTATATTTAGA
>JAQZBX010000346.1:82799-117010 GCA_029593785.1 Cabassous unicinctus
TTTTTTTTTTTTTTTTTTTTGGTGGTTGCACTAGGTATTACATATACACAGTCAACAATTGTCAGTATATCAGTTTGAGTGAGGTATAGTAAACTTACGTAACTTTAAAACACTTTACCCTCCCCTGTTTATAATATAACTGATTTAAATATTTCCTTTACATACTCTTAGAGCCCATACAAGACAGTAGTAAAATTTTTGCCTAAATCATGAAGCACAATTTAGAAAACTTTAGAAAAATAAGGAAAGCCTTTCCATGTTCTTTCTTCTTTTATGATGTTCTAAGGTTCCTTCTTTTATCATTTCCTTTCTATTTAGAGAAGTTGTTTTAGTCATTTCTTTTAGGATAGGTATGCTGGACACAAATTCCCTTAATTTTCCTTCATCAGAAATGTCTTGATTTCCTCTTCATTTCTGAAGAATATTTTCCCTGCATGCAGAATTCTGGGTCGACAATTCTTTTCTTTCAGCAAGTAAAAAAATATATAACATTTCCTTCTAGATTCCATTGATTCTGATGAGAAAACTGCTGCCATTTGAAATGTGTTTCCCCAATATGTGATGCTCATTTTTATCTGCTGCTTTCAATATTATCTCTTTATCATTTGTTTTCAGAAGTTTAATTATGTGTCTTGTATATTTATTTAGGTTTATCATGTTTGAAGTTTGTGCAGCTACTTGAATCAGTTTATTTTCTTGCCAAATTTAGGGAGTTTTCAGCCATTATTTCTTTGAGTACTTTTTCAGCCCTGTTCTCTTTCTCCTCTTCTTCTGGAACTCATATGACATAAATGGTAGCTTTTCTATTATAATCCTACACGTCCCTGAAGCTCTATTTACGTTGTTTCTTTTTTTTTTAAGGAGGTACTGGGGATTGAACCCAGGACCTTGCACATGGGAGCAGGTGCTCAACCACTGAGCTACATCTGCTTCCCTGTTTATGTTGTTTTTTTTTTCTAGTCTGTTTTCTCTGTGTTGTACAGATTGAGTAATTTTGATTGGTCTATGTTCAAGTTCACAGATTCTTTTCTCTGATCTCTCCATTCTGCTGTTGAGCTCTTCATCTGAGCTTTTATTATCACTTATTGTATTTCCTGTTGAAGCATTATTATTAAGGTTGTTCTATCTTTGTCAGGTAATTCTAATATTCCTGGCATCTCAGTGTTGGCATTTATTGATTGACTTTTTCATTCTCTTTCCATTCAGTTGGAGATCTTCTCGGTTCTTGGTATGATGAGTGATTTTTTATCAAAACCTAGATATTTTCATATTGTGTTATGAGAGGCTGGATCTTATTTAAACCTTCTGTTGTAACTGGATTTCACTGAAACTACTCCAGCAGAGCAAGTGGGGGACTGCCTTGATTCTGTTAGCTGGAAGTACAAGTCTAAGATTTCCACTTTGTTTCTGTTGAAACCCAAGTTGGGGGTTGGGGGGCTTCTCATTACTGCTGGGTGGTGATGGGCATTCTTGTTCCCTATATGGTCTCTATTGACTCTGTGGTGAGGGTGGCCTTATTACCACTGGGAAATTATGAAAATGACAACTTTTCACTAAGGTTCCCCTATCACCACCCCAGAAAGTCAGAGGTAGGTGCATCATGACTACCAGAGTTGGGTGGTGGAAGACTGGATCCCCCTGTGGTCTCCACTAACAACACCAGTGGGGAGAAGGGACATTGCTGGTCAGAAGGTAGGGAAGTCTTGGTGCATCTTCACAGCTACTTGAGCGTGGAAGTCTAGACTTCCCACTTGACCGTTGTTGGCATGGGTGAGATGTGCCACAGTTTTTCCTTTGGTGATATTGTCTAAAAATTGTCTGTCTTGCCAGATTACCTCTTTCCTGGCTAGAAAGAGCATGATTTTTCTTTTTTCTGGTCTCTACTCATTGGTGTTTCATGTTGTTGACTTCTTCACTTCCAAGAATGTGGTATATGAGGCATAAAAAAACAAAACAAAACAAAACAAAAAAACAGAAACAAAAACGAACAAGCAAACAAAAAGAACAAGAAACCACCACTCAATCATTCCCTTGATCCCGAGTTCCTTAGATGGTCTGATTTCTTCTCTCTACCTTTCAGAATCTTCTTGTTTTATAGATAATGTCCATGGTTTTAATTCTACTTAGTGGTAGCGGTAGAGAAAAGTACATCAACTCCATTTTCAAAAGTTGATGTCCTCAATTTATCTTTAAAAAGCTTACTTGTTGAGTTAGTGGTCACTAAATGATATATTACTTTAATGAAACATTTAAACAATTAACTTTACTGCTTTTTATGTTCCAATTTAAAATATTCTCTGACAATCTCCAGGGTTCTGAGCTGCTCTAGTGCTATTTTGTTCTTTATTTAGAATAAGCATAAGCCAAAAACAGGGCAGAACATAATAGAAAATGTAATGTAAGTTTTTCTCCTTACAATCTCTAATGACCAGAAAAGCACAGTCCCCAACAGGGAGGAAATTACACAAAGTGACCAGACTGACATTTTCTCAGCTATGTCACACAGTGTCTGCCCTGGTACAACGACAACACGCCTTTGGAATCACAGCATGTGTGGGGAAAACTACTTCAGACATTTGTTCACAACTGTTTAAGTCACCGTGGATCCTCAGATCATTTCCCCACCATCCAAATGAGAACTGAAATGAATATTCAGAAAGCTTGACGCTGTTTCTCAAGCATGCACTTCATTCAACATTTGTTTGCGGAGAGTTTTATGTGCTTTTCACTCTCATGGATAAATAGCTGAATAAGACATGGTCCTTGGCCTCAAATAACTATTTAAGAGAGGGAAAGAATTGAGACAAGCGTGGTGTGGCTTGCTAGCACATCCAGCTCACAACGTTGGTCACTTTCTGGCCAGGTATGGAGGAGAAGAGTAAGAGTGGTTGGTGGTGGTTGCAGCTTTTGAGAAAAGACTTAATAAAGAAATTGAGGCTTAGATTGAGTCTTGAGAGAACTGCTCTACATATAAATCTATTCTATATTGTAGAACTACAGGCCATTATTTGTTAGCTATGTCCTGTGCACCGAGAGCTTAATCACTAATCAAGGTTTCCAGGGTTCTAGGATAGCTCAATCAGAATTTCTTTAAATACATTTTGCTTAATCTTTGAATACCACTGTGAAAAATTAAATGTGCTGCAGTGACAGAAAAATCAAGATAATAAAGATTAAAATAGCTTCTCATAGAGTAGTTGGTTGTGAACTAAATTAGGCCATGATTTAAAAAAAATACGGTATTAAATAGCACATTCAAGTTCATTTTCAAATAGGTTTAAAAAATCCGCACTTTGGTGCCATTACATAAACAAAGGCATAAAGATTTGCCTTTTAAATATTACAGAGAACAAACGCAAAGCATTTAAATGAAGGGCTTGAATTAATAAAAGATATAAAGAAGTGATTTTATTCATTAACAAATGTAAGAAAAGTACAGCTTTTTTGAAAATATCACAAGGATAGGATATTAGAGTTAAAATGAGTCACACTGGAACAAGTAGCTCTAATTTTGAATAGACAGTACAGTTAGATTTACAACCATGTATTGAAATTATTCAGATGAGTTTCCAGTATATATGCATGCCCCTAGGTACACACATGCTTACTTCCAGGTGGAAAAATGCTGACTAACACTGAGTTTGTTGAGGGATCTGACTTTTAATTTTTATCTGGAGGTCAGTGAACCCCAGGAATTCAATGATTTCTTCAATCTAAATCAGAATGGATTTTAGAATAAAATCAACAAAATTCCTTAATTAATAATGAATGTCAGAAATCTATGAATGGACTCTGAAAGGGGTTTTCTACCGCACATAAGAGTAGTGATTAACTACTATATTTAAGGCACACTTCTGTTTGTTAGGAACTATGCTAAGTGCTTTACTTTTGATTTTCACAGCAACCTTTCCTGATAGGTGCTTTAATCCTCATTTTAGAGATAAGAGATTGGGCTGTAGGGAGAGTGACAGTTTGCCTAAAGTATGCAGATGACAAGGCAGGTCTCTTTGTTCCCTGGGTCCAAGCTCCTAACTGCTATATTTTACTGCCTCCTACAACCACATAACCTCAGAATTGCAGTCTTATATTTCTACATTTCTTCTGGGTCGGTACTAGCTTAGCAAGGCCAAGAAAAGTAATAGATACAAGTATCTAAAAGGGGTTACGGAAAGCAAAAAGGTTGGACATTTTCATGTATCTTACTCCCTTGTTTCTTGTCCTTATGAATGATTATGAAAAAAAAAAAAAGAGTTTAGAGTGGGGCATAATGATAAAAAAATGTGAGAGGGAGGAGGAAAAGACAAAGGAAGAGGAGACAAGAAATAACACGGATTTAGATGAATAGACCTGTTTGATGGACCGGTGATTACCTAGTAGTGATCTAGGATAGACTGGATCTCTAGTAACTTTCAGCAGTTATCACTCAGCTTTATATTTTAGAATGGGTACTGATTTAGCCTCTTCTCTATTTACATTTTTCATTAAAAATTTAATATTAATATACGTACATACTGATACCTTTAAAACCCCTTCTGTTCACATCTCCTCAGTCCCCATGTGGGATAAGATCTGTCTTAAATGGTATGTTTATCATTCTTTTGCTTCTCTTTACAGTTCATAACACATACAGAGCCCTAAACAAATATTCCTTCATTTTCCATGTTTCTGAAATTCATATAATTTGAATCAAAATTGTACCAACCCGGGAAGTGGATGTGGCTCAAGCGGACTGAGCATCTGCCTACCACATGGGAGGTCCCTGGTTCAGTTCCAAGTGCCTCCTAAAGAGCGAGCCAGTGCCACGGCTAGGCACGGCAAGATAACGCAACAAGAGACACAAGAAGAAAAACATAATGAGAGACACCAAAGCAGGGAGTGGAGGGTCTCTGTGCTTCCTAATGAAGACGAGAGAGATAGCAAGCTGATGCGATGGGCAGCCGCAGCAAGCTGACACAACAAGATGATGTAACAAGAGACACAAGAAGAAAAACGTAATGAGAGACACAACAAAGCAAGGAATGGAGGTGGCTCAAGCGATTAGGTGCCTCCCTTACACATCAGAAGTCCCAGGATCGGTTCTCGGTGCCTCCTGAAGAAACAAGGAAGACTAAGAGACACAGCAAGTGCAAACAACGAGGGGGTGGGGAGAAATAAATAATTAAAATAAATCTTAAAGAAAAAAATTTGTACCAACCCATACCCTCTGCAGGCAGTGTTTAAGCATTCCCATGTTCCATTTCCTTGCCAATTCTTGGTATTTTCAAACTTTTAAATCTTTGCTTGCCTAGTAAGTGTAAAATGGTATCTCACTGAGATACTAATTCACATTTTCTTGATAACTAATAAGGTAAGCTCCTTTTTCTTCTTTATGTCTCTTGCATTCTTTCTGTCTCCGCTATTTTCCACAAAGCTCCTGGGCCAATCCTCTGTCAGGTATATTTTCAGGTAGAGGCTGGATAATCACTTATGAGAACTATGAAAGAAAGGTATCAGGTAAGAGGTAGGACTAGGTGACCCCAAATGTGTCTTCCAACTCTGATATTTGATTAGTCACATACAGTTGGTTTTTAAAAACATAGTTTACACAATAGATAAATGACATAGTGTATATTTAATATAGTAGAAATGGAGAAAATTCCCAATATCACAAGGCAAAGTAGTCAGTGCACATTTTACCTTGAAATAAATATTTGCATGACTGCTTATTTTTTTGCACTGCTGTATCACCTAGATACTCACTCTTCAGGTAACGAGTTTTCATTCTCCGTAAGAACAATGTAGTTTGTTTCCTTCAATTGCACATGGGTATATAAGGTGGAAGAGTGGGCATTAAGTTGGGTAGGTGTTGGTTCATGGATCCTTCAGTAGGTGGAATGCATTTTTCTGTTTACTAAGGTAGAACAAAACAAGTCAAAACTCATTATGGCACTTCCTATTGGGAAGTATGGGAACCATAGAGGAAAACAGAAGAAATTCCCTTTTCTATCTACCAAGCCACCACCATTTGAAGTCAGGTAATCTGCAAGGGACACATCACTGGCATGGGACACGGCAGTGATGTTCACACCAGGAATCCCTGTGAGGCCAAATGTTCTGTCCTGCGTTACTTGGGAAAATATGAGATAATTTGCTATGTCCTGTAACTAGGAGGTAAGCAGAAAGGGCAAACACAAAATGGGCATCTCTCATTGTAACTTTATAAAACACAGTGTACTCTGAATACAATAGTCTTTTCTACACAGGAAGTTTTGTTTTTCATAGTGAAACTCCTCAAAGATTGAAATTTTCCTTAGGAAATGTGGTTTGTCTCTAAATAATTTTCTGGGAAAGCACAAATTGTGCTGCTTTTCCTTAGAAAAGGGATGTTCATACAAACAGAAGATTGCAGGGGAGAGTCATTTAAGACAGTAAGTGGAACTAAGCAAAATACAGATTATTGATGAACCTTCTCGATCCCAGGATGTCTTTGCACAAATAGGAAGGGCCAGATCACATGAGGGACTACAGAGCTGACATCAATTTCTCAAACTGCAGAGGTATTGTGAACTTTGTGGACTGTGTCATTTCTTTTTTCTCTTTTTCAGTTTTATTAACACATAGTCAGAGAAGGTTTCTCTGATTTGTGGAAATGCATTTATGAGAGGCCACTTGGCGAGCGATTAAGAGCTAAGACTGCAGCCAGGCTGTCCTGGTTGGAGTTTTCCTTCCACTGCCTCCTAGCAGTGTAACTTTGATTAAGTTACTTGACCTCGCTTTTGTCATCTGAAAAGTGGGGATGATAATGGCTCCCAAATTAAAGGATTCTGTGGAGATTAAATCATTAGTAAATGCTCTTATAGCAATGCCTGGTAAGGAATAAGCACTAAATGGATTAGCTATTGCTTTTGTAGTTGTCATTATTCTATCATAACTAAATCAGTATTAACACTGTAGTGAGGAAATGGTAAGAAGAAGAGATTTCCTAATTATAGAATCATAGGAGCGAAAGAGGAAGTTATCTACTTGTTCTAATCCCTGGCAGGGTAGAATATGCCTTTTCTAACTGTCATTCCTATTCAGTTGAAATTTCCTTAAGTCATTACATTTCTGTGGTCCCTTTTTTCCCCGCACCATTATAATACATGCCTTTGGGGAACAGGGTTAAAAATAAGAAATAGGTTAAGTTACTAAGATGGGATCACTCATTGAAAAGGACATTTTCCATTAAAAGAGTCACTCTTGGGAAATGGATGTGGCTCAAGCGATTGAGCTCCCACCTACCACATGGGAGGTACCAGGTTCGGTTTCCGGTGCCTCCTGGAGAAGATGAGCAAGACAGCGAGCTGGCGTGACTGGGCTGGCACAGTGAGCTGACGCAACAAGATGATGCAACAAGCAGACACAAAGAGGAAACACAATAAGAGACACATCAAGGCAGGGAACGGAGGTGCCTCAAGCGATTGAGCGCCACTCTCCCACATGGGAGGTCCTAGGTTTGGTTCTCGGTGCCTCCTAAAGAGAAGATGAGCAGACACAGAGAGCACACAGAGAGCAGACAGTGAGTGCAAACAACGAGGGGGGTGAGGAATAAATACATAAAATGAATCTTTAAAAATAAATAAATAAATAAGTCACTCTTATGGTTAGTAGCAATGTGCGTGCATCAGTTTTAACAAATGTACCACACTAATGAAAGATGTCTTTAATGGGGAAAAGTGTGGGAGGGGGAGGAGCTGGGGTATATGGGGTGTATGGGAATCCCCCTATATTTTCAATGTACCATTCATGTAGTCTAAAGCATCTTTAAAAATAAAATAATATTTAAAAAAGAGTCACTTTCCCTATATAAGTTTCTGCACTCTTTGGGAACAATTATTCTGGGAAGATGAGCCATGCAGATCAAGTATCGGAGTAAAAGGGCAAAGTATATTAGGGGCTGCCTACCTCATGCCAGGGATTGTGCTTACCACATATGCATACCGACATATCCAATATTTACAACATCCACTCAACATGTGGGATTCAATCTTCATCTGGTAGATGACAATACTAAGATTCAGAATTATAATAATGAGCTCATAATTACACTTTAGGTAGTAGGGTGGGTGTGCTGAGGTCTAGCACAGAGTGAACAAGTTCGAAGCTGAGAGAGGAGAGTTTGCTCTTTTGCCATATTGCCCTTCATCTCTCAACCATTTACTAAGCATTACTGTCTTCCTTGGTTTCTTGTTAGAATCCAGGGGAACTGAAGCAGGGATTGATACTCAGTTCCCAATGAAACAGTGAGTGAACAAGACAGATTCCATATCCTATATGAAACTGTGTCTGGAAAATTGGATGCATTATATTTCTTTGTAAACTCAGTGTCTAGAACTATAAACTACAAACTACAGCATGATCTTAGTAAATGATTGTTAACAATTTTGCTCAATTTCTACCTAGACATTTTGTAATTCATGAAACAAATAAGGAAAATTCACCTTCCCTAACATACCCACAGACTTAGATTTGTATTTCTTAGAATACTAAGATATTTTGTTCAATAACTCTTACTGGAATTTCTCATGTTATTTTTAATATCTGATTGCTTAAATGACTCTGCTTTATCATTGATAGAAAGTTTTTATGTTTATATAGGTTTGAAGGACCATTGTCTTGGGTGACGACTAACCAATTACCTTTAATAATAGGAGACACTGAAACTCCTTCTTGCTTTTCTGATTAGATATTTCTCAAATCCTATCTATGGTCTACTTTCTAACTGTAAATTGGATACCTCTGTCACTAATTACCATCTAATCATTCTAGAATATTACATGATTTTACTAGGGTAGCTAAATTTCTCTCTATTTTGCAGATGAGGAAACTAAGGTTTTTTGTTGTTTTTTTTTCTTTTAAGATTTTATTTATATTTTTTTATTTGTTTATCTCCCCCCCTTGCTGCCTGTGCTTTCTGTGTCCATTTGCTTTGTGTTTTTCTGTGACTGCTTGTCTCCCTTTGTTGGGTCATCCTGCTGCGCCAGCTTACCATGCTGTGCGGGCCGGCTTGCCTTCACCAGGAGGCCCCGGGAATCAAGCCTGGGGCCTCCCATATGGTAAACGGGAGCCCAACCAATTGGGCCACAGCCGCTTCCCAGGTTCTTTTATTAATTCATTCATTTATAAACTACTTAAACATGTAAAATGTGCCATGTTTAGAGGAATTAAGTAAAATGCTCAATGTCAAACACCTGGGGAGTGGAATGGCTAGGATTTGATTCACGGACATCTAGCTCTACTGCCCAGGCTCTGTGCAGCATAGCACTTCATCTCCTCTAGACAGAAAGGAACCACTGAACACTTGACAGGAGTGAGATGATGCCAACAACATGTGAAGAGAAAAAGTTTGGCAGCTGAAGGAGAATCAGGAAATAGAATGATGAGCTAAGAACCATCCAGGCCTGACACACATGATGTCTTCTAGATCTGGAGGCCCCTAGCTTTGTATTGCTCATAGACATCTTGAATTTTCTTAGTCCGCAAGTTTAGAGAGGTGAGCTTAGGCTCTAATTTGGGATCATCCATGTGGTGCTATTACAGCAACATAATAATCTAGCAGGTTAGTCCTATAGGTTCTCAGGTCAGTGGGCAGTAGGAAGCCTGCCAGATGGTCACTTCAATATCACACACAGCCTTACCCTATGAGTACCTCAAAAGACCTATCAAGCACCATTACAGGCTGAATATGGACTATATAATTCCTGTGCTCTGGAGCTTTACATCTTTCGGTTTAAGAGATCTTTAGATGATGGAAAAACTCAAGTATAGCTGCTATTTCAGAAATGGAGGGAAAGGTAGTGAACAGTTTTTCTGACTCACAGCCAATGGGTCACTGATCCCCTATATTTACTAAGTGCTGCCTATGGTATGCCAGGAATGTTACTGATTAGACCTGGGTGGGGTTTGCTATGCTATTCCAAGTTAGAGGAAATCAGAATGGCTGGTAGCATTGGGAATGGAGATGAGGGCTAGTCACCAGCTAAATTAAGGAGGGAATAAACAATAGGGTAGAGAGGGGGCTGAGCAAGGATCAGGCTGTGTGCACATTGTGACCAGGATGACTGGGAAGAATGAGAGCATAAAGAGATAAGGGGAGTGCAGGGAGTAGGAGGAATCTGGTTCTGAAGGTGAGAACATGGCTCCAGGTGGAGATGCCCAAGTCACCTGGAGATGTAGAACTGAAGTTCCAGAAAGATGACAGAGCTACAGCCACGTGAAGATTTCAGCACCATCGCTATTTGGGCAGTGTAACCGTTGGGGAATTTGATGTAATTATGAATTCCAAAAATATAATTGGATCATGCTTGTAATCTGATCTGTTAATCTAGGCATGATTAAGTTATGATTAGGGCGTTGATTGGGCCACGTCAGTAGTGCGTTGAGCCCCACCCCTTGGTGGGTGGGGAATCAAATATAAAAGGCAAGGCAAAGGACAGAAGAAGCAGTCTTTGAGAAGCAGCTTTGATGTTGGAAAAAAGGCCCCAGGAGAAGAGAAACGAACTGCTCGCCTAATCGCCTACAGCTGACCTTGTGGAGGAAACAGGAGCTAAGCCTGGAGAGAAACGCAGCCCCGGGAAGAGAGGAACCAAAGAAGCCTGAACCCTGGCCAAATGTCAGCAGCTGTCTTGCTCCAACATGTGACATTGGACTTTGGTGAGGGAAAAAACTTATGCTTTATGGCCTGGTAACTGTGGACTTCTACCCCAAATAAATACCCTTTATAAAGACCAACCCATTTTTGGTGTTTCACATTAGCACTCCTTTGGCTGACTAATACAGGCAGTATCTGAAAAGATGAGATTGAGTGAGCTATCGGAAGGATAATGTGCATAGCAAAAAGTGAAGATGGTCAAGGTCATGCCAACATGAGGTGTCTGGAGTCAAATAATTGAGCAAAGGACTTTGGTGAGAGGGACAGAGGGCAAGTATGGAAAAAGAGATTCAAGGAGGAGGGAGAAATGAACAACATCAGAAGGTAAAGATGAAAGGAGTCAGGAATAAGCAAAGAACCCTAAACTGCAGGTAGATTTCTGGGGAAAGATATGACCTTGGAAATCCTGAGAGGCCGAGATAAATGAGCCAGCAAGGAGAAGACTGGATGTGTGCTTGGGAATGCAGGCTTGTTCGTGAAGTTTTATTTGTTTTATTTTATTTTATTTTATTTTTTTGGAGGGGGGGGGCTGATATTGGAAAATAGATTAGTATCAGTTTAGTTGAATTTATGTTTTTGGTGACAAAAGAAAGTTACAAAGTCCTTCTTTCTTCCTCCCAGAGGTGATATACATTGTCCTTTTCCAAATATCAGATATGTGCTGCCTGAAACTAGGAGAAAATGATAATCAGTGAGATAGTGACCCATATTTAGTTCTGTTTGACATGATTATCAGATTAAATCTAAGATCTATGAAGAGATTTGTCTGTTGTGTTCAGTGTAAATTCTCCAAGGCCTATACCATAGTAGTTTCCCAATATATGGTCATTAAATAAGGAATAATAGGAGACACTTAGCACTTAAACCATGTGCCAGGCATCATTCTGAAAGCTTTACAAATATCACCTCTACACAAATATCAAAACTCTGGAGGGTTACTTCTTTTATTGACCCCATTTTATAGAGAAGGAAATGGTGGTAAATGAATTTTAAAGAACTTGCCCAGGGTTGAATGGCTAGTAGGTACAGAAGGTGGAATTCAAATTCAGGTATACTGGCTCTGGTGCCTAGGCTTTTAATTACTATGCTACACAGAATAAATGCAAGAATAAATGAATGATTATTGGTCATTGGACTCAAAGTTAACAAAAATGTTGAGTCTTCTCTTCTATTAAGGTAACTTATACTGCATAGGAGTAAACATATCTTGATATTTATTTTTTGTGAAAGTGTCACACAGGCCTTCTTTCTTTACATAGGACATCTTAGCCTTCAACCTGTGGGTCAGAAAAATAGGCTCAGTGCTCTAAGGGTGTGATTTTGTTTTGTCTATGACTTGGCCTTTAGATGAGAATTTTAAATGCTCTCCCAAGGATAGTGCTATTTATAGATCTCATTTAGCTTTACAATCAAGGGAATTTTATTGCTTACATTTGCCACCATTTACTGATTGCTTTGGTCTAGCATAATGCTTGTCTGTTGTACTCCGCTTCCGAGTGTGCCCAAAGCATATTGTAAAGAACAAATGTGAAAGGGTCTGGATTTCAAGATTCAAGGTGAACGTTCCAAACAGTTTCCAATGTCCACATTAACAAAAAATATGGTATGACTTCAGCAACTGTATTTATAAACACTGTGTCCAGTCAAAGCAACAAAGAGATGTGGGGAGTTGAGAGGAAAAAGGGATATTGTTCTAATATTGTCACAATTTAACTAGTTTTGGGTTAAAAAATAAATGTTTACAACATAGGGTTCCGTCTAGTGGCTTTCAGTTTCCACCTAGTAGCTTTACTCTGAAGAAATTAAATTGTTAAAATGTTTTAGCAAATTTTTGCATTTTTTATAATATTCTAAAAATGTGTAGAATAATAATTTTTAGTTTGGATGGAAAAAGTGAGGACCAAGTGATATGATTACTCTGTGGCCACTCAGCATGAAAAGTACATAGCATGTTAAGAGATATCCACCCCACCCACCAACTCAAGTATCTTTCAAAACATATGTGTACCTCTGACCTTTATCCTAATTCCCTCTGATCATCAGTCTCCATGATAACTAGAGCCCGGTGGTGCATATACATTTATTGGTAAATGGCCAAAATTTGTGAGAACTTTTACATTCTTTTCCGTGTACCTTTTGAACAATGATTATACGCCTGGCCCATAAGAAATGTAAAATAAAAGTTCATGCCCCTGCTCTCAAAACTATCATTCTTATAGCCTAGGACAGAGAGAATTATGCTACTCATAGCCTGAGCTAAGACACGTACATGGCATGCTGGGAGAAGGCTACATTGCCAGGCTGTATCTGCCCTGTCACTGTCAGACAGTCAGGCTCCTGCTGATTATCTAGACTTATTAAAGGAAATTAGCTATTATCAGCCCCAAGCATTTCTACAGCCTGGCTAAATAAAAGCTGTGTGTCCATTTGGAGTTGTGGCGTCCTTGGGGATCATCAAGTCTTATCTATTTTCAGAAGCCCACTAATTCTGAAAGAGAGAAGATACTGTTGGGGAACATGCAAAACAACTTATCTGGCTTTTAAGGGAGCAAGTTATGCCAATAATGACAGTAACAAATAGGTAATTTGTTGAGAAATTTCCTTCAGAGTGAACATATAGTTTCCTAGAACCTAGGACACAGTAAATGTTTATTAAGCGTTTGAATTGCATGACTTACAAATAAAATTGAATATTTAAATTGCAAATATGCAAATGTATGTTTTATAGGGTATAACATGGATAGAGTATTTGGAATTTATGGCTTAGTTGACGGTAGCTTTAGTTTCTCCTTGTTCTGTAAAACACATATTTTTAAATAAAATAGGAAAAGATAAAGCCAATTTAGTCTTATCTTACTCATAGAACTGATGACAATTTTTTTTTAAGCCTCTAAATATAAACTTAAAAAAAAAAACAAACTGATTTGGAGTCAATGCCAAAATGGAATAGTTGGAAAGAAATGTATTCTACTTACAGGTATATCTGTAAGTTAGGTGGTGCACCTGATATATGTCAGATATTATTGGAGTCTCTTGGATTATAATGAAAAATAAGGACAACATCCTTGCTATCACGGAGCTGGTAGTCTAGAAAAATATCCGGACTTGTGATTTTCTGACACATTTTCAGTTCAAATTGATTAATCCCTTCTTATCACCATCCATCAGAATCAGAATATCTGGAAAGAGGAAACTTTAAAATGCAAACAATTAATAAAAGCTAATTTAGCTACGCTCTTTCCATGATGGGAATGTTAATTGAAGGATTGGATTAAGCCCTGAAATAAATTAAGAGGCAGAAATAGAAACAGTACGACCAGTGTTCTTAGTTTCAGTTTAATTAAATTAACCTATAATGGTTTTTAGAGTAATGAATTGCCCAGCTGTAACCTAATCCATACTCCAATGTCTTTCTGGGAAATATTCAGAAGACCTAATTTGTACCAAGAATAGCATTCCTCACAATTAACATTCTTCACAATTACACTTAGGTTGGTCAGTGATTCACTATAGAGGCTTTCAAATGTTTACCATGGAAGTTACTTAATTTAAAGTTTTAAATTAAAATTTCCACCAAGAGGCTAGATCCAATGGCCTATTTATATTTCTTCTTCACTTACTGATCCCAATATCTAGAAAAGATATATAGGCAATTTAACAATTTAATCTACAAGTAGCTATCGATGCCTAAAATCCATTTCAATCCACTAATCCTTTCTTCAGCAGTGCAGCCTTCTACTCTGGTAGACTACAAAAATGACCCAACATCCCTACCCCCTAGTGGCCTACAACTTGTCAGTGAGGAAAAGGATATAAGGAGGTATGTAGACAGAGAACCACCACCAGATACCAGAGCCACACAAAGGCGGTAGGTGGAGCAGTGCACCTGGGCAGGTATACAGGGTGCATGACAAGTTTCAAAGACAGGAGTGACTGGAAGATATATTGGGGGCAGACTCTGTATGACAAGCTTAGCAGGGCTGGGTAAGAAGATAGGACTTGAATCTGCAGGCACCGTCCAAGGGACCTGCTCTCCAGGGACACAAAGCCCTCTGGATTTATTGGCTCTTCAATAACAAATAGTTTATATTTGTTATCTGGGAGTGTGTAAGAACACACACATAGCAAAGGAAAGAGGCTCTACAATGCTGTGTGGCAGTGTCGAATGAGTGGACCGAGATATCGGGTCTAAGAGCTAAGAGCAAGGAGGCCTCAAGGCTGGCAAGTCAGAGGTAAGGGGCAGGGCACCCAATGTCTACAGAGTGGAGGCAGTAGCGCAGATCAGCAGGGATCTGGAGAATGTGTACAGGCAGATGAGGCAGGAAGCCAGGAGCATTGATTAAGAATGGATTCTGTGAGCCTAGATTTAGATGGTAGCAGTAGAGGAGTAAGTGGGTACCACCATACCAGTCTGCTTCCTGCAAGGAGAAGACTCATGAAAGCCTGGACTAGGGAAGCTCTCAGAATATGTGTGGTGATTATTGCTGCCCAGTCTTTGCAAAGTATGAAGAAATGCTCTTTCCTTCTGTGCAGCAGCTAGAGTGGGCAGAGCTCAGAGGATTTGAAATTAGGAACCCTGGTGGGAGTTTCAGCTTAGCTACAAATTTCCGGTGGCCATTTCTGTCTTGAAAACTGTATTTTCCCCTTCTTGATTATATTTTAAACATAATTTAGAAAAGAGATGTGCAAGTTCTTTGTAGTAAATGGCATCTGTATGAGCAAAGGGAGCTCAATTTATTTAACAAACAAAAATACTGATAGCACCAGGAAATGCTGGTATTCTATTTTGATTTTGTCATCTGTATCAGTAATGAAAAAACCACTTATGAAGGAAGGACTAGAGGATGACATTGAAGATAATCATGTTTATCTGATACATGGGATGGGGAGATATTCTAGTCGGTGACATGCTGTAAAAGGAGAAATATAATGAATTATGCTTGACGAGATTTTGCAGGTACAGATTCTGGGTTCTCTTATTTGGTAGCACTTTGGAGGATTATAATTAAAAAGCATTCAACACACATGCCACTTAGCCCAGCTTGAAGCCTGGCATTCTAAATATACTAGATATATTTTTGACTTCAAAAGCATGCAGTTGCATTTTTCTTAGATCAACAATGTTTCCACCCGAAAGAGTTTTAGTAAATTTTATGAATAATAAATGAAAATACATTCCGTAAGGAAGATGTTAATTTCATCTGAAAGGACTTTTACAGGGCAATGTTACATACAGTAGTGTATACTGTTATACTAGTAGCAAACGAAAATGTGTTTTTTATATTTGCATATAACTCAGAGATACGTGACAACTCTTTCTCTACAGGGATATATGTCATTTAAACAGAGAATTATACGCTCATTTCTGGCATAAGGAAAAAGAACTATGGCAAGGGCAATGATAATTATATTCCTACCATATCAAATGAATAAGATGCATATACATTTAAAAATGCATCTAGAAGATATTAATATTTATTTTATTTTTAGTAATCCAAGAACAGGAAGTCCCAAACAGGTTGCAGGCCAGAAGTTCATATGTAAGTCAGATATTTAGTTACAGTTATTTATAGGATAACTGGAAAATGAAATCCTATAGAAATGAAGTTAGTAATGGTGGCAAAGTTAGAAGGCTAGACCATAAGGGTACATGCAGCTGATAATATGCTTTAGGTGGGCTACTGATGGCCCTACAGTTAGGTGCTACAGCTAGTACAAGTAGCAGTGCCTGGTATACAGACATGTACAATCTTATTTAGCTATCTCTTTTTGCAAGTTACTTTTGGAGAGGAGACTATATTTTACCGGACATTAGCAAAGATTCTGGTAGGACTTTGGGCTTTGGGCCTGGTAACAAAATCACCATTTCCAAAACACTTTTCAAAGGTGCAATTTGCTTTTTAGTACATACAAAGAGACTTGAAGTTATTCGGAACGCATCTTCTTGCTCACAGCAGCTGTGGTGGTGGCTGCCTGGTGTGCAGGCAGACGAGTACCCGGGAATTCTGCAGACCCTGTCTGGTGTACTGGAAAAGCTTCCAGCAATTCACGCTGAAATAAACAATTACACACACACACACACGTATATAATTGTATTCAGAAGTAGGGGAATGCCTGACAAGTACTTGCTTTTACAATATGACCACGTGCGTGACTTTATCTAGATAAGAATACTGTGAATTAGCTAATTTTATCTTTACATTTCAGATGAGAACACTGAGGCTCAGAGATTTTATGATAATTTCCAAAGATCATGGCTGGCATCAGGGCTAAAACTGAACACGGGTCTTTCTGACTTTACAGTGAAATGTATGTTCTTTCCATTATACTATCAGATTCTGAGACATAAGATTAATGCTTTATTAATACTAATGTTATTATTACTATTATTAAAAAGCCAGGAAAGGAACTGTGGCCGTTGGCTAATTTAATGTAATTATTAATTCCAAAAATATAATTGGATCATGCTTGTAAACTGATCTGTTAATCTGGGCATGATTAGGTTATGATTAGGGTGTTGAGCCCCACCCCTTGGTGGGTGGGGAATCAAATATAAAAGGCAAGGCAAGAACAGAGTTGAAGCAGTCTTTTGAGAAGCAGTTTTGATGTGGGAAAGAAGGCCCCAGGAGAAGAGAAGCAAGCCGTTCGCCTGATCGTCTACAGCTGACCTTGTGGAGGAAACAGGAGCTGAGCCCGGAGAGAAACGCAGCCCCAGGAAGAGAGGAACCCCAGAAGCCTGAACCCTGGCAAACGCCGGCAGCTGTCTTGCTCTAACACGTGGCAATGGACTGTGGTGAGAGAAGAAACATAACGCTTTATGGCCTGGTATCTGTGGACTTCTACCCCAAATAAATACCTTTTGTAAAGACCAACCCATTTTTGGTATTTCACATTAGCACCGCTTTGGCTGACTAATACAGGAACATAAGGAAATGTGTTCTTGTGAAAGACAGATTTTCAAAATCTTTTACACAATTGGAAAAAGTATTGGAAAAGGGATGAAGGAAATTAAAAAAAAAAAAATCCCAATTTATTTTCAAAACAAAGCAGAGATGAGATAGAACCCCCAATTCATCCTTTGCAATTTCATGGACCATCCCAGCTTTCAAGCCTTGCTGTTTGCTCTGAGCACTCAGCATCTTCAAGACACATAGAGCCTGATCATTTCCAGTCTGCACAGTTCTCCAGTCGTTTCAGCTGGAGAGTCTCTTGCTCAGTTATGTGAGGACAGCAGCATAATGTATTTTTCTTGAATGAGCTATGATGCCTTGCCTAATGCTGGCTAGAGTAGAATAGAATGAGCTCAATAAATACATGTTTGATTCAGAAGAGACAGCTAATGTTCTGGAAGGCTGATTACCTTCACACAGTAACAGCCAGTTCTGCCTCAGATGGCACAAACAAGAGGCTTCTTATTTGATAAGTTATAAGTTTTACCTGACAAGCCATTAGAAAAGTAAAAGCAAGTACATTTCTCCATAGGCCAAAATGAATTACCATGAACTGAGTATTCTTGATAAAGATTTTTTAAAAATCTTTTCACTACTCTTTGAGTTTCTTTTGTGTGTTTTGATCCAAATAGCATTGTTAGCATACTAATTCAAATATTCCGCCTCTCTTTATCATTGTCCTTCTCTGGCATTGTAAAGGAAGGTGAATTATATTCAATTTGAAGTTCTCCAGGATCTCCTTCTTTCTCCTGGATTAACTGCCTCATTGGACTTTCTTTAGTCAGACTCTAACCTTCTGCATGAGTGACATGGCAGATGCCTTTTAGAATAGTCTTATTTAACACTATATTATTCACTGCTGGTTTCTAATGGCTTTAACGAAGGGAAAATTTTTTCTTTACTTTTCCTTCCTTTTCACTTGTTCTCCTGTTTTTTCTCCCCCCATTTAATTTACTAACTTATTCTATAAACTTCATTTTGTCCAAGCCCTATTATAGGTGGTGGGGACATACATACACTTGAGTAAAATTCTGGCTATACAGGGACAGGCATGCAAGAAAATCAACAATTGAGGTATACTGTGATCTGTGCTCCACTGCAGACACATACCAGATTTCCTGGCAACAGAGTAGAGGTCAAGTAAAATAGTCTGGGTAGACAGGGAAAGTATCCTTGGAAAAACAGCCCTTGAGCTGAGTCTTCAAAGGCAAGCAAGGGTTTAGTTCGGAGAAGATGCATCCCCGGCAGTGGGAAGAGTGTAAGAAAGAAATGGAGAGTACTCATTTGAGAAACCAGAGTTTGGTGACACAACAGCACAGAGTGTGGTCCTTTTTTTGAACTGGAGTGGCATACGCAAAAGTTTAAGAAGGGCTGAAGCACAGGACTAGAAGTAGGGACAAAGACAGGGAAAGGCATTGAGAAATATTAAGGAAGGAGTCAGAGCTAGTAAGATTTGATGAGGACGTGAGGAGTTTCTTGGGATGGGAAGCAAGAAATTTGAGGTGCCTTTAGCTTAGAGAAATTACAATCCCAGCAACCAATATCTAAACAGAATCCTATTTAGCCTTTAGAGTTCTTAAGTCTGAGATTGGATATGCATCCTGACTCTGACATTTTGTAGTTGTGAAGCTTGGAGGAAGTTACTAAACTTCTTGTGCCTCAGTTTTCTCACTTGTAAAATGAAGTTAATAATACCTCATAAATTGGTTGGGAGGCTTAAATGAGATAGTACACAGACAGGGCTTAGAATAGTTCCTAGCATGTGTGCTAAAAAGTTTTTAGCTATTATTATTACATTATATGAACAGTTCCTTTTTGCTGTTTGCCCCATATGCTGAGTATGCATGTGAGTGTGTGTGTATAGAGAGGAAGGATAAATGGGTAGGGCGAAATTTTAGTTCCTTTCTGCAGATAATGAAAACCTGAATTAAAAATTGGCAACTCAGTTAATGAGAACAATGTTGAGAATATTTAAAATTGGAATCTACTGTTTATTATAAATGTTAGTCTTTCAGTCACATTATATCCCATATCAGGGCTCAACCTCAATCAATATTTTAACAAAATACTTCTCCTTGAGGTACGAGGTTTCCTGAAACTAACTAGTGGTTTTCCTTCTCTACCAAGGTATAAATGCAAAGCTATAGAGTGAGTGGGCTAATGCAGGCTTCCTGTTTATGAGAACTAAACCTGACTATCTGCAGACCTATCTATTATATGCTTATACAGTCATGGACCAGCTGCAGTTGATCATAAAATGCATACACCGAAATGACTAGGGCATTGTCTTATTCTTTAGAAGATATAATAAACATGGGGTAGACACTGTGAGAGGCAGAATATGGACCCTTCAAGGATGTCCTCACCTAATCCCAAGAACCTGTGAATATGTTACCTTACATGGTAGACTTTGTGGATGGGATTAAATTGAGGATGTTGAGATGGGGCTATTATTTTGGACTATTCTAAACTAACCACAAGAGTCTTTAAAAATGGAAAACCATTTCCCACTGTAGTGAGAGAGAGATGTGACAATGGAAGAAAGGTCAGAAAGATTCAATGTTCTGGCTTTGATGATGGAGGAAGGGACGCCAACAAGCCAGGGAACGTGGGTGGCCTCTAGAAGCTGGTAAAGGCAAAGAAATGGATCCTCCTCTAGAACCTCCAGAAAGGAGTAGTGCTGTTAACTTCTTGATTTTAGTTCACTGACACTCAAGTCAGTCTTCTCATCTACAGAACTGCAAGATTATACCTTTGGTTGTTTTAATCCACTAACGATGGTAAATTGTTATGGCAGCATTAGAAGCTAAACTAATACAGACACTCATAATATTTGGCTCATATCTGACTTTAGGCTTCTGGAATTAAATTTTCCTGTGATTTTCAGCAATTTTACTACTTTCTTGCACTCTTGAGATTGGCTGAAAATATACTGTTTTCTTAGCCTGGTCCTTGAACATCTCCTTTTTCTTTTTTAAAAAATTTCATACCTACCTTTCCCAATTAGTTTCACAAAAGCTGTTTTCTTTGTGTTGGTATAAGAACAATTTCCAGTCATAAACACCCAGGTAAAAACACCAGGAGCGGTAGCGATTGATAAGATGGGCATTTTTAAGATACATATCCACAGCCCTAAGATAATCTGCCTCCAAGATAGTGAGAGGAGGTGTCAGCTTTATCCTTTCACGCATTAACTGTTTCAGGACTCATCAATATTTACAATACCCAACAATATGACACTCAGCTAGGAGACAAGCATAACTGAATAAAAATTACTAGCCGAATAAAGCCATCATTGATGTTAAAGTGAAGGGACAACATATCTTTCCAGGTCATCTAAACAGATATTTTTGTGTCTATAGGCATAACTGTAGTGCAGAGCAGTTACTTGTGAATATCTGAGTTTGAATATGAAAAGTAATAATTACCAGACTTAATAAATTTTACGTAATGCCATAATAAACTTAATAGAAACAAAATGCTAATATTAGAATAATAAGCATCAGTTATAACTTTTTAGAAATTTTGTAAATGAATGGATTAATTTTAATTATGGGGTCACTTTGTGAATTTATTGAAATTCATAATTTCCTTCAATGGCTAACAAAATACTACAGAGAGTGTTCAAGCAAAGTGAATAACAATTTAAAGGGAAAGCTTAATTTTAACATGAATTTAGATGAGGTTCTAAAATCTGACGAGTCACAAGAGTATCGGCCCATTGTGGTTCCTTTAAGGATTGATGCAAAGATGTCAAAATTAATATGCTCATGAAAAGGAATAAAATTGATCCACTAAATGTCAATCACTTACAGGTCACTTATGGAACTATTAGGTAATCAAGGAAAATAAAACACTTTAGGAATAATCAACATAAGCTAAACAATTATATTGACAGTTTAACTTAAAATAAACCTGGCTGCCAAACGACATTTGAAAACAACCAGGTAAATTAGACTTGCAATAAGCTTCCTGTACATAATGAAAACAATCTAAAACTTAATTGTGTAATTAAACTGGTGCTTCTGGTATCAAACCAATAATTATCTTTTAATGATCCCATAAATCTATTCTAATCCAAGTGCTATTTAATATTTCACTTGAATTTCTATTAGGTTCTCTTATCTTTTTTTTTTCCCCCCAAGAGAAGCAATAAACCATAGTTGTAGTTTTCCACATGGTATGACAAAATCTCTCATTAATAATAGTAGGTTATTTGTTTTCATTATAAATAACTCAAGCCTGAGATTTCTTAAAAATTTATCTGGAAAATTGATTTGAGCATTTAAGGAAATTATGTTTTGCATATTTCAATGTGAAGTGCTTTATAAACATCAATTAATTAAGTTTCATAACACCAGTCAAAGAGATAAAATAGTAATCATGTTGAAAATAGGTAAACCAGTAATTAGGAAGGTTAAGTGGCTTATTCAAGGTTATTGTTCCATTCCCTTAAAAACAACAACAAAAAACCAGGCTGTAAATAGTCTCTCTCTCTCTCCCTCTCTCTCTTTCTCATACATAAACCTACACTCCTTTATGTAGTTGTGGTGCATTGAAAATACTGTACCTCCATAACTTTGCATTACCTGTGATTCCCAGAAACTTCACCTATTAAAAACCTGCCTAATTGCTGTCCACACAATGAGAGGGAAAGTTCTGGATTATGTTATGGCTTTGACTGGGTTAACAGTTGGAGAAAATCATTTTACTTTTCAAGAACATAGTTTTCTCATCTGAAAATATCTCAAAAATGTACTTGGCACATTGGAAATGCTCTGAAAATGGAGTGAAAGAAAGAAAAGGACTGGTGACATCCAATAATGGCAACTACACTAGGAAACTGGATATAAGCAAAAAGACCTCAAAACAATCAAGAGTCCATGTACTGAACTTTAATTCTTATGCATCATATTTATATAAAGATTCTTAAACCCTTACTTGGGTTTTGTCTGCTTTCGTTTTTGACAAAATCCTAATGAGTATTGCCATTTGTTTTCTCAGTTGGTAAAATAATAGAATTTGCCAACTGATTTGGAGAAAGAGGTCTAACAGAATTAATAGGAAAAAAAAAAAGTATTGATGTTCTCAGAGTGAATGAGGAATTAGAAAATCCAAAATAACTTAATCAAACAGACGACACCATTTAGGGTTAGTTAACCTATCTAATTAGCACCTCATGGTATCCATGCATGACAACAGGGTATGATAACCGATATGTCTGATTATTGTGTTGAGTTGTCAAAAAATGAGGCAATTCAAAATGTTCTGTTTAAGCAGGGAAAGAAGTACATATTACATTTTGAAAGTTATCCACAAAAAAGTAGTTGGAGATTTGTTTTGAACTGAAAGAGGTATGCCTAAGTTATCTGAAAAATGTGCTTATTAACTGATATTTCATAAGTGAAATCATAGCTTTAATATTATAGCTTGTGAAGCAAATTCATGTCATGAGTTTCAGAGACAATGTTAATAAGTGGGAAAATAATGGCCTTGCATTTACCCCCTCTTCAAGCAGGCTGGCCTTCGATGGGGACTGCCCATTGTCTGGTCAGTCACTCTCCACCCACATCTCCACCAAGCTTCTGTCTTTGGGGGCTGTGACCCTGTCTTTTCTCTGCTTAACAGATCTCTCTTTTGCCTTCTCCATCTCTTAGGGCCCTGCTATGATTGCCCGGAAACATGCTGATGATGTTGAACTTGAGTACCGTTAGCTGCCTCCTTTTATGTATCACATGCACACTAGAATCACTCATCGAGCCCAGTGCATAGAGGGCAGGGGACCCAGCCATCAATTCATGTGGTCATAGCTTCCTCTACTTTCCCTAGCATGTGTAGCAAATGTAAATGTGAGACTTTAAAGGCTTAGAAGAAAACATGGGAGAAAAATAGCCTCATGACCTAGCATGAAACAAGTCTTAGACATGATAGCAAAAACACAATCCATAAAAGGAAACAAAACCCACAATAAACATCATCAGAATGAAAACTTTTGCACTGTGAATTATACAGAATGTACTGTATAATTTGTTTTCTCAGTTGGTAATTTGTTTTCTCAGTTGGTAAAATAATAGAAATAGGCATCTGATTCTTTTATGGCTTCATTCTGTGCTATAATAATTAATTTAAAATTCATCCGTGTTGTTGCACTCTTCAATATTTCATTCTTTTTATGGCTGAATAGCATTCCATTGTAGAAATATACTACCATTTGTTAATCAAGTCACATGTTGATGGACATTTGTGTTGTTTTCGGTATTTGGTTATTATGAAGACTGCTCTTATGGATATTCCTGTACAAGTCTAGGTAAATACGTAAGAGTGGAATGGCTGCATCTCATGGTGTGTGTGTGTTTAAATTTAATAAACTGTCAAACTGTTTCTCAAAATGTTTGCCACATTTTATGTACTTATCAACAATGGATGAGAATTTCAAGTCTCGCACACCCTCGCCAACACTTTCTATGATCAGTCCTCCTAATTTAAGTCATTCTATTAGGTGTGTTGTGATATCTCATTTTTTTATTTGAACTTCCCTAATGTCTAATGATTTTGAGCATATTTTCACATGCTTATTTCCCATCCATATATCTTTGGTGAAATATCTGTTCAAATCTTTTGTCCAATTTTTTTTTTTTTTTCTTATTATTGAGTTTTGAGACTTTTAAAATGTATTATGGATTCAATTGCTTTATTGGATATATATTAACAAACATCTTATTGCAGTCTTTGACTTTCTTTTGAAATTTTCTTAACAATGTCTTTGAAAGAGTAGATTAAAAAATCCGTATTTAAAAAATATATAAATCCATATATTAAAAATCCATATATAAAAATTCATGTGCCAGTTGAGCCCCGAATTTCAGCAGAGTTGCAAAACCTTCTCTCCAGTTCATTGGACTCACCCAGACAACTAAGAAGGAAATGATGATGGACAATGCCTATGCCAAGGAACAGAGAGTATCTGCAACTGCAAGCAAGATCATTCCATCCATCTGCCCCATGGGAACAAAGCTTTGTCTCAATTAGAAACAGAGTGGGTATCACCATCCCCAAATCCTCAAGATTGGGGAAAGAACAATGGACTAAAGTAGACTCATTATTATTCTACTATAGACTTATTATTATTCTAGCAATGGAAGAACTTTTAGCATTGATGTAAAGGCAGTGGCCACCAGAGATTCTGAGGGATGGGAGAGAGAGAAGAATCGGTGTAATATGGGGGCATTTTCAGGAAATTGGAGTTGTCCTGCATGACATTGCAGTGGCAGATACAGGTCATTTTATATTTTGTCATAACCTACAAGATTGTGCAGGACAGAGTGTAAAATATGATGTAAACTGTAGTCCATGGTTAGTAGCAATGCTTCAATATGTGTTCATCAATTGTAACAAGTGTACCACACTAATGAAGGATGTTGTTATGTGGGAAAGTGTGGGAGGGGGAGGGAGTGGGGCATATGGGAATCCCCTATATTAAAAAAAAATTTTTTTTTTTAAAGATTTATTTTTTATTTGTTTATCCCCCACCCCCCATGCCCATTGTTTGCGTTGGCTGTCTGGTTTCTGTGTCCATTTGCTGTGTGCTCTCTGTGTCTTCTCGTCTTCTCTTTAGGAGGCAATGGGAACCAAAAACTGAGACCTTACATGTGGGAGAGAGGCGCTCAACTGCTTGAGTCACCTCCGCTCCCTGCTTTGTTGTTTCTCTCTTTGTGTTTCCTCTTTGTGTCTCCTTGTTGTGTTATCTTGTGTCAGGTCTGCTTTCTGTGCCAGCCTGTCACTCCAGCTCACTGTCTTGCTCGTCTTCTCCAAGAGGCACCAGGGACCTAACCTGGGACCTCCCATGTGGTATATGGGAGCTCAATCGCTTGAGCCACATCTGCTTTGCCCCAATATTTTTTATGTAACATTTATGTAATCTAAAACTTTAAATATAAAAAATTTTAATTAAAAAATCCATATATAGTCCAATTTAACAATTTTTGTTTTGTGTGTTGTCTTTTTGCCTTTGTATCCAAGATATCTTTGTATAACCAAAGGTCAAGATTTTATCTTATTTTATTCTTGAAATTTTATTGTTTTAGATTTTGTATTTAGATCTAGGATCCCTTTTGAGTTAATATTTATATATGATGTGAAGTATGGAGAGGAGTTCATTTATTACATATGGATATCCAATTATTCTAACATGATTTGTTGAAAAACTACCCATTCTCCACTGAATTTGACTTTGCATATTTGTTGACAAACAGTGGTCTACAAATATGTAGATCTATTTATTGATTCTCTATCTTGTTCCCATGATCTATTTGCCCATTGCTATGCCAGTACTACACTGTCTAAATTCTCTAGCTTTGTGATTAGCCTTGAAATCAGGTAGTTTAGTGATAGTCTTTCAACTTTTATCTTCTTTTTCAAAGTTATTTTGACTATACCAGGTCTTTAGCATTTTCATATGAAATTTGAGGATCTCTGACATTTTAATATTAATTTGTGTTCTGAACCATGAACGAGAATTCTCCCTACATTTACTTAGGCTTTAATTTCTATAAAAAATGTTTTGTCATTTTCTATGCAAGTTATTTCACATTTTTGTCAGATTTATTCTAAAGAATTTTTTGTAATAATAAACTTTATTTTTACAGCAGTTTTAGATTTACAGAAAAATTCCAAAGCATTTTAGATTTTTGATTATATGTTGTATTATTTTTAAACTTTAATTTCTGATTGATGTATGTACCAAGAAATAAAGCTGTGTTTTGTGTATTGATTCTACATTCTGCAAATTTGGTAAAATCAGTTTGTATTTCTTGTACCTTCTTTGTACATCCCATCTCATTTTCTATCTAGACAAATATATAATCTGTGTAAAAAAAGAGTGTTTTCTCTTTCCCTTTCCAATCTCAATGTCTTTTATTCTTATTTCTAGATTGGTTGCACTGTCAAGAATCTCCAGTACAATACTGAAGAGAAGTGATGAGAGTGGGTATTCTTGCCTTGTTCCCTTTTTTAGGGGGAAAGCATTCGGTCTTTCCCTACTAAATATATTCGATATAGAGTTTTTGGGAGGGAGTGATGACGATGGTGGTGATGATGGTAAATACCCTTTATTGAGTTGAGGAAGTTTCTTTCTGCTCCTACTTTGCTGGGAGTTTTTTTTTTTAATCAAATATGCATGTTGGATTTTGTCAAATATTTCTGTGGGTCTATTGAAATGATCATATCATTTTTCTCTTGGAATTTGCCAACATGACAGATCACAGTGACTAATTTTCAAATGTCAAATGAACCATGTGTTCTTAGAATAAACTCTATTTGGCATGACATATTTTATTCTTTTTACATATTGTTGAATTTGATTTGGTAAAATTTTGTTTAGGATATTTATCTATGCTCATGAAGGATACTGGCTGGAAGTTTTCTTTTCTTATAATGTCTTAGTCAATTTTGTTATCATGGCGTTCCTGGGAAGTATTTCCTCCATTACCAATTTTCTAGAACAGTTTGTGTGGAATTAGCATTATTTTTTCTTTAAATATATGGTAGAATTCACATTGAATCCACCTGGGTTTGGAGTTTCCTTTGTGGAAAGGTTTTAAATTAAGAAATCATTTTAAATATGGATTTAGTGCTGTTCAGCTTATCTGTTTCTTCTTGTGTGAGCTTAGGTAGTTTGTGTCTTCCTAGGAATTAATCAATTTCATCTATGTTGTCAAATTTAGTGACAACATTATGCAGTTAATTATGATGTTCCCTTGTTATTCTTTTTAATATCTGGAAAATCTGTAGTGATATTACCTCTCTTATACCTTATACTGAAATCTTTCTTCCCTTATTTATTTAGTTTTTTCTGATCCACCTGGCAAGAGATGCCAATTTTAGTGATTTTCTTAAAGAATAAAACTTTAATTTCATTGATTTTCTCTATTGTTTTCTGGTTTCTATTTTACTGATTTCTACTCTGATTTACCTCATTTATTTTCTTCTGTTTACTTAGGTTACATTTGCTCTTCTTTTTCTAGTTTATTATAAGAAGATACTTCCCTGGCATTAGTGGTTGCTCAATATCATATTGTTTAGAATTTTACAGCACACTAGGAGGATCTGGGGCTAATTAATACTCTTGTCATTCCTATGTATATAATCAAAATAAACAAAGCAAATAGCATGGGTGTGTGTGTGGGGGGTGGGGTGTGCAGTACTGGTTTTGACTTCTATTGAATGGGTAATTTTCAATTCTATAGAGGCAAAAGTTAACTTGTATATTACCTGGTAGAGATGCAAGTAATTTCTGTCTGGTGGAACAGATTACCCAAAAGGCTACAATTTATGGCCCTGTTTGACTTTAACAAGTTTTCCGTCTAACCAGTCATTGTATCCTAATATAACTTTGTTAAATTGTCTATAAATACTTAGTTTGCTAAGTGCTCTTTGGATTGTTTAAACAACTCACTGTTTCCCTCATTAATAAGTTAGTTAAAAGTCTCTGAACACGTGTTCCTTTTATATCTGCCTGAGAGTCATGATTTCACCTTAGAAAAAAAAAAAATTCACCCTTCTGCTACAGCTTTAAGTATTCCAGGTAAGGAAATTAAAAGCAGAACTCACATTCTTTCATCCATTCAATGAGTGTTCTATAGAGGGCAGACTAAGTTGTTACATCATCTGTTCTAATTGATATAGCTCTAGTGTTGGTCAAATAGCCAGCTCTATGTACCCAGGTTTATTGGTGACATTGCTGAGCCTCAGGTTACCTATAAAATGAGGTTAAAATACCAAAAAAGATCAGAGTCTGCGTAGCACACAGTCACGGGAAAATGAGAAAGAAAGGGGGTGGGGTGGGGTATTTGGAAACAAAATAGCTATCTTCAAAATCTGCCTCCACACTTGGGGATTATATGATGTGGGGCAAATCATGGGATCATTGAGTCCTAGTACCTTATGGCAAAGGAATAATCATCAGTTACAGGGCAGTTAGGAGAAGTAGGTTAAGATAATATGTGTGAAAGAGCATTGTTCATTTTAAAGTACTATTCTCATGTCAGTTATTAGAATATACATAAAGAAATTTGGCCAAGTTTAAAATGCTTAAAAAGGATGTTTGTGACCTTGGTGTGATATACTACATAATAATTTGCCTCACTCTGTTCCATATATATGACTTTAAAATTAAATTTATATCTTCTTTTCCTTCCTTTGTGCTCTTTTTTTCCACTACAACTTATAAAATCTATGATGCACCTGAAAAATTCATTTGAACCTTAAAAAGAAAGTTTATTATTATTCAAATGCTTTTTATCTGCGCTGGGAGGGCAATGAAGCAAAAACAGATTATAGTCAGTAACAGAAAAAAGTGAGTTAAAAATAGTGCTTATATTTGAATCCAGAGATAAACAATTATAAACTCACCACACTGGCCTAATATTCCTGGGCCCTGTTCAAATGTGTATATGGAAGGAAGAATGAAAAAGAATAGCAAGGTTTAAGGAGAGAATGATGGAAATCTCATTGCTTGTTGATCCCAAATATACACGCAAGTATATGAGACATGGGAACAGCAGGCATGCCTCAAAGAATCATAATTAGTAACTTACTAAGCAACTGTCAGGTTTAATCTCTTGCATATATCTGCATGAAATTTTATGACAAATGCAAAGAGGATCCAAGAGAATACACTTCCTAAGTTCTTGCTTCCTGTCAGAAAATCATCAGTTATAGTAACGAGATACTATAATAATGCAATAAAAGACAGGAAAAATTATAAGACCGATTTAAATGAGCTGTGTAAATGGAGCCATTTATAGTTATTTTATTATATTATTATTACTACGACTGTTGTTATTAGCTGATGGTGTTGATGGGTGAAACCAGAAGTTAAGGCTGTTGGTACAGTAAAGGAAAAACTGCTAGACTAGGAGATAGGAAATGTCATCTCTAGTTTTAGCTCTTCATCCAACAAGCTGTGTAAATTATAGAGGTGACAAATTGGGCTCCTGGCCTGGCCTGGCCATTTTTGGCCTTAGGTGAAGAAAAGCATCAAGAGAGGTAGTCTGTGGACAAAGGAGAAAAATAAAGCCACAACACAGGGAAAGACCTCCATGACTGGCTCTCTGTCTATACTGTGGTTAAAATGTTTCAGCGTATGTATGCTGATTATTTCTTTTTTTTTATTAGGGAAGTTGAAGGTTTACAGAAAAATCTTCATAAAATACAGAGTTCCCATATACTGCCTTATTAGTAACACCTTTCATTAGTGTGGTCCATTTGTTATGATACACAAAAGAACATTTTTATACTTGTACTACTATGTCCATTCATCATGTGTAATAGGGTTTACTGTTTGTGTTCTACAGTCCTGTTGTTTTTTTTAAGTTTTATTCTAGTAACAAATATACAACCTAAAATTTCCCCTTTTAACCATTTTCAGTGCTGTTAATTACATTCACAATGTTGTGCTACCATCACCACCATTCATTACCAATTTTTATGATCAACCCAAATAGAAACTCTCTATAAGTTAAGCATCAACTCCTCATTCCCTACCCCTACCTCAGCCCCTGGTAGCCAAAATTCTAGATTATGACTCTGTGAGTTTGCTTATTCTAATTATTTCAAATCAAGGAGCTCAAACAATATTTGCCCCTTTTGCATCTGGCTTATTTCACTCAATAAAATTTCTTCAAGTTTCTTCATGTAGTCACATGTAACAGAACTTCATTCCTTTTTACAACTGAATAATATTCCATTGCATGTATATACCACATTTTATTTATCCATTCATCGGTTGATGGACACTTGGGTTGTTTCCATCTTTCAGCAATTGTGAGTAATGCCATCATAAACATTTGTGTGCAGATAACTCTTCAAATTCCAGCTTTCAAATCTTTTGGGTATATACCTAGAACTGAGATTTGGGTCCTATGGTAATTCTATATTTAACTTTCTGAGAAACTGCCAAACTCTCTTCCACAGTGACTACACATTTTTACATTTCTACCAATAATGAAAGAGTATTTCTATTTCTCTACATCCCCTCCAACACTTGATACTGTTTGTTTGTTTTTTAAATAACATTCCGGATATTAAACCCTCACACGATATGTGGTTTCCAAATATTTTCTCCAATTGAGTGGGCTGTGTTTTTATTTTCATGATAAAGTCTCTTGATATAGAAAGTTTTAAATTTTATTGAGGTACCGTTTATCTATTTTTTCTTTTTTTGTTGGTGCTTTGGGTGTAAAGTCTATGAAATCATTTCCTAATGCAAGATCCTGAAGATACTTCCCTAAGTTATCTTCTAGGCAGTTTATGGTTATGGTTCTACTATTTTGGTTTATCATCCATTTCAAGTTGATTTTTATATATGGTGTGAGTTGTTCTGTGACTTACTATCTGTAGAATGATCCAGGTGCACGAGAGAAGAATATGCATTCTGCAGCTATTGGGTGAAGTGTTCTATACATATATCTGAAAGGTCTAGCTGGTTTAGTGTATCATGCAAGTCTTCTATTTCCTTATCGATCTAGATGTTCTACCCATTACTGAGAAGAGTATACTGGGATCTCTTGCTATATTAATGTAGAACCATCTATTTCTTCCAATCTGTCAGTATTTGCTTCATGTATTTTGGGGCTCTGCTATTAGGTGCATATATATTTATAACTGTTATGCCTTCTTGTTGAATTATCCCCTTTATCAGTATATAGTAACCCTCTTTGCTCCTCATAATGGTTTTTGTCATAAAGTCTATTTTATTTGATAGCAGTGTAACTAGCCAGATCTCTTTTGGTTACTACTGCATGGTATATATATTTTTCCATCCTTTCACTTCCAACCTACTTAAGTCTTTGAATTTAAGGTGAGCTTCTTGTAAACAGCATATAGTTGGCTCATGTTTTTTAATCCATTCTGCCAATTCCTATTTTTTGACTGGGTAGTTTAACCCATTTACATTTAAAGTAACTACTGATAATGCCAGACTTTCTTTTGCCATTTTGCTATTTCGTTCTTGTGAGTTTTATTCTTTGCCTGACCCTTAATTCTTCCATTAATGCCAACTTCCCTATTATTTGGATTTTTGTATTGTATCTTTTTGAGGCCCTTCTCATTTCTTCCAAAATGTATTTTTCATGTATTTCAAATGGGGCTAAAATTTAACATTCTAAATTGAAATCAATCATATTTGTTTCCATACCAACTTATCTTCAATCACATACACATATACTGTTCCTATAGCCCTCTGCCCTCCCACCTTTTTGGTATACTTTCTACAAATTATGTCTTTGTACATCATATGTCCAAAACCATCAAGTCATCATACTTTTTATGCATTTGCATCTTAGCACCTGTATGAAGCAAGTAGTAGATGAACATAAAAAATACAATGCAATGGCTCTGGCATTTATAATTATCCATATGGTTACCTTCACCGGAGGTCTTTATTTCTTTAGGCTGTTTTCATTCACTGTCTAATGCTCTTTCCTTTCAGTCTGAAGAACTTCCTTTAGAATTGCTTGTAGGGCAGGACTAATGGAGACAAATTCCCTCAGGCTTTGTTTATTTGGGAATGTCTTCATCTGTCTTTCATTTTTGAAAGAAAGTTTTGCCTGATATCAAATTCTTGGTTGACAATTGTTTTCTTTCAGTACTTTAAATATTTCACACCACTGCCTTCTTGCTTTCATGGTTTCTGATGTGAATTCAGCACTTAATACTATTGGGTTTCCCTTTGCATACCTCCTTGCTTTTCTCTTGCAGATTTCAGAACCCTGTCATTGTCCTTGGCACTGGACAATTTGATTACTATGTGTCTGGTCATGGTTCTCTTTGAATTTATTCTGTTTGGGTTTCACTGGGCTCTTGAATGTATATATTTATGTCTATTATTAAATTTGGGATGTTTTCTGCCATTATTTGTTTGAATATTCCTTCTGCCTCCTTCTATTTTTCTTTTCTTTATGGGACTCCCATAATGCATATACTTTAGTATGCTTGATGGTGTTCCACAGGTCTCTAAGGCTCTGCTTATTCTTTTCCATTCTTTTATCTTTCTTGTCCTCAGCCTAAATCATTTCTGTTGTCTTGTCTTCGAGTTCACTGGTTCTTTCTTCTGCCACCTCCAATCTGCTGTTGAGTCCTTCTAGAGAATTTTTCATTTCAGTTATTGTGTTCTTCAACTCTAGTATTTCTCTAGAGAGATTTCCATATTGTTCATTCATTGCCTTTCTCTTATTCTTCAGTTATTTCTCCATGTTTTCCTTTATATTCTTTAGCATTTTGAGGATCATTTTTTATAGTCTCTGTCTAGTATATCCAAAATCTGGTTTTCTTCATTGATGGATTCTGTACATTTACCTTGTTCCATTGACTGAGTCATCATTTCCAGTTTCTTTGTTTGTCATGTAATCTTTTGTTGCACACTGTACATTTTAATATTTTAAAGTGTTAACTCTGGGATTTAGTCCCTAAGCTGTCTCTTAAGTTAGTATCCATCTAGTGGCATGACAGAGAATTGCTTGAGTGCCAGGAGCTAACCAAACAAATAAACCAAGACAAAAAGTACCTTTCACTCTCCGAAACTTGGTTCAGCTTTGGCTGGTGGTCTCTTTCAGAACATAGCCCTTCTATTAAGCAGGCCAACTTGAGGCAAATGGGAAGTACAGGGTCCTCTCTTGTTGAGCCTGCATGAAGCCAGAGCCATGTTTCTTGTTTCTTCTTCTGGGCTTGTGCTCACTAGAAGTCCCAGGAATTCCCTGTTTACAGTCCACAAGTGTTTGAGTGTACACACCTCTGATGTCTTTGAAACAGAACTTCTCCCTGTCCTAGGTGCTCTTTAGAGTGATTTAATGCAGGCAGTCCTTGCTCGGTTCACCGTACTTCCACCTGATAGATTTGTCCTGATGTCCATGCACCCCAGGATGCACACAGGGGCCACTCTGCTCCCTCTGGAACAGGGCCAGGGACCCACAATGAGAGCACAAGCTAACTCCACCCTACATTATGGATCAGGTAGAAGAGAGGCCATCAAGGGGGCCAGGAGCTCCTTCTATGGCTTTTGAAGCTGCAATTTTAAAAATTCAGCACTAGTTCAGATAATGCAGCCTTTTACGTTTTCCACAGTTCTGAGGAAGGTTACTACTGTCTTTAAGATTTCTCTGCCACCTTTATCCCAGGAGGTTTGGAAGAATGGCCACCATCAGAGCCAGACCCTGGTGATCTGATATAGTGATCAAAGGTAGAGATCTGGGATGAGCCCATGCATCCCTGGATTTTGGAGGAGTTCCTTATGTTCCCACCTGGCATAGCAAGCTGAGCCAGAAGCCAGAGCTCTGTCCCCAGTGCTGGGAGACTGGGGGACGAGAGGTGGCAACTGCTGCAGGGAGGCTGAAAATCACCAATTTTCACCTCAATTTGTCAGCCTCTTCCTCTGCTCCACCCTGGATGCTGCACAGGGTTCCCCTAGACTCCCGAGTTTCCAGTGGTTGATTCACATTGTTCCTGCCAGTTCAATAGTTTATTTAGCTGGAGGGACTGATTCCCAGAGCTTCCTACTCTGCTGTCTTCCTGTTCTCTTTATTCTTTTTTTTTTTTTT
>JAQZBX010000347.1:0-24374 GCA_029593785.1 Cabassous unicinctus
CTGATTAAAAACTCACGGTTCTGGTTCTGTTGTCGCGATTTCTCTCTTTTGTCCCTCTCTCCTCTCGGTGGTATGCAGTCTTTCCCTGCTGTCCTAAACCCTAGAAGATCTATTTTGGGTCTGTTTCAGCCAGTTCTCTAGCTATTTTTCTGGAGAAGAGATTCCTGTGTGTTACTACTCAGCCATCTTCCCGGAAGTCACCTTGCTAAACTCTTATTCATTAAGTTTTTAAATGTATCCATATGTTTTATATACTCCATATGCATGATATGATTTCTTCATAACTTTTTAGGAAGGAACGGAACAAGAAACTATAAGAATAGAGAACTAGGCAACCTGATGGGATTTGGATAATCAGAGAAGGCTTTTGTAAGGCTGTAAGATTTGAACTGTGATAGTTTGTTTAGGAAATTAGAGTCTAAGGTAAGGATGGGGGATTGGTTAGAGAAAAGAGTAGTCCAGAGGGAACAGTATGACCTATATGTAGGTGATCATATCATCCATAAATATTTTCTCTGCCCTCTTTTCTTTATGCCTTTTTAAAAAATTGTTTTATGTATTTGATAGGGCCCCCATTAATATGTTGAACAATTGTGATAAAAAGCATTATCATCTTGTTCCTGAACTTAAAGGGACTGTGTCTAAAATTTTTCCATTGAGTATGATATTTGCTGCAGATTTTTTATATATATCCTTTATGAAGTTATGAGTGCTGTATTTTCTATAACATTCCAAACAAATGGTCAGTATCCTCTGCTTGAACATTCCTATGACAGTTTGAATTTGGTGAATCCCAAAAAGAGATTGTTTTTAAACTAATCCATTCTTGTGGGTGTGACACCCTTTGATAGCATTAGATTCTCTTAAGGAACCCTTATTAGATCACTTGATTAGATCGCTTTTGATTGAGACTATGTCAGTGAAGTGTGACTCAAGGTTGGATCTCTGCCCTCTTGCTGGGTCTGATATAAAACAGAGACACATAGACACAGTGAAAGGAAGCTGCCATTTTGATCCTGCCATGTGAGAGAGAGGACTGCAGGAAGACAGAAGTGCCCCAAGGGCTGAGAGAGGTCCCAGAGTCTGGAATCAGCAGAGCATAGAGGCATGGAAACAGGCTGGGCCCACGGAGTTGCTCAAGGCTGAAGAGATGAGCCATATGCCTGATTGCCCACAGCAGAGCCCAGGAAGAAAGCAGAGCAGCCAAGTCTGAGAGAGGAAGCCAGGAAGGAGACAAGCCATATGCCTGATGGCCCATAGCTGGGCTCCAGGAGACCGTGAGCCTTGAAGGGAAGGCAGGGACTTTGGCAGAGAGTAGCCACCACCTTGCTTTGCCACGTGGCAGGACGCCAGGATCACCAGTAGCTGATTTTGGTGAGAAAGCATCTCTGATGGTGACATGGACATTTCACGGCCTGTGAACTGTAAGCTTTTTCCCCAAATAAAATTCCCATTATAAAAGCCAACTCATTTCTGGCACTTTGCATCAGCAGCTCTTTGGCAAACTAAAACAATCCCCTAGTGATTAATTTATTTGATAGCCCCATTCCACTACCACAGAACTCCATCACTGAACTGTGAACTTTCCAAGAGCAGGGACTGTTAGAGGCACCATCGTATCCCCAGGGCCTGGGACTTAGGCACTCAATATTTGTTGAATGAATGCATGGAAAGTAAATGATAAATTTTGTTGAATGAATGAATGAAATTTAAGAAATTCTTTTTTAAAGTGAGCCAAAAATATAACTTTCAATATCTCTCATACAGTGAGTCACACTCATTGTGCTGCCTTTCTTGGCTCATTCTAGCACCTAGTACAGTCAGCTAGTCATTTGACATATAAAGGAATAAATGAATGAGTCCATCATGGAACATTCTGCTGCTTGCTATTAGACTTTGCTCCAAAAGGTTCAAGTCTGTCTGAACTGAAGCCAGGTGGTTAAAGATGATTTAATCAGGGCAAAAAAAATATGGAATAATTGCCTGTTTCATTTTCTCCTTAAAATTGGCCATTCATCTCATGATATCTCATGACTTTGAATTTATATATGTTGTCCATGAGGTGTTGAAAGTGATTATTCTGAATTAGCACAACTACTTACAAGGGATTTTCTTTATGTATGACTCCATGATTCAGAATTCCAGGGTTAAATTGGAGAGGGATTGGGTACAATGGCAAGCTTAAAGTTTATATCCAAAAAGACAGCCTTGAAAGCCTGAGTAAGGACATATATAACTTTCTGTTACTGATGAATAACTGAGGAAGTTGGTTATCATAAAACAGACAGTTAGATAAGAATATCTTAGTGGTTTGAAATACTTTTTTGTGACTCTAATCATATATGTACTTCCTATTTTAAAAGGATTTCAAATTTTTGCAGTGTCCAATGTCCAGAAATTGTTTACTTTTTCCTGACTTGAAACTTTGCTCAAAAGCCTTTGATGACTCCCCTTTGCCTAGACAGTAAATGCTTATTTGTTTAGTCCTAATCAGCTTTGTCCACTTCTGCTACCATCATGAACGCTGCTCCAGCTACATGTATTAGGATCTGACAATAGAAGTATTCCTATCATGAAATTTTTGGTAGAAGCCATAGAAACCAGAACAGGGCTTGCAAAAAGATTATAAAACCAGTGTTACAAGCCACCTCTAGGATATAAAAGAGAAAGTTGTAGGTAGGCATGCATTCTGGGGCCCCTCCATTGTAGGTGGATGAGAGGTTCAACCCTTTAAGTCAAGTGAACAAAAAGACTTCAGGGAGCATTTAGGGACTGGGATGGGACATATGCCTAAAAGAAAAGAGGTGATGGTTGACTCTTGGATCCAAGACAGTAAAGCAAAAAGAAAAAGCTGCTTTGAGGGCAGGATTTATGTCCTTTAAAGACAAGGAAAAGGTGCGTGTAGGTCTAGAACAAGGGAGCCAGCTGGGGTCATCTTAAAAGAGAACCCAACTGAAAAGATCACCTGAAGGAGCAGTGTGATCCCAGTAGAGGAGCAGACCACTCGAAGGCCAGGACTGAAAGGGAGTTGTGAGCAGACCACTGGAGACAGACATTGCTAGTTTTACACATACTGATTTGGGGGGTGGAGGGAGTCCCAAGTGGGGACTTTATAGTGAGTCACTAAAAGCATATTATGAGTGACTCAGATATGGACATGCTCCATACCATGAGAACATATTTGAAGCCAGATCACAACCATGTCAGTCAGGTAAGACCTTTCTTAGGCAACCCATCCCCCAGTGTAGAGGAGCCCAAAGCAGCAGCCAGCAAGCCAGCGGAGGAAAAGATGGAATAAGGAAAGAGAGAAGCAGCCTAGCAAGTTCCCTATCTCCATGTGTGCTTCTAAACCTGAAATAAGCTGTAACTATGGGAGGGATACATTTTCAGTTAGACGAGATTGGAGTTTTGATTATTACAGTGGATTGTACACACTTAATGCTTGAAGGTGTCTCAAGGACATTTTATTATTAAGAATATAGAATCCACCTGAAATTTCATCCGAGTGAGAAGGAACATGTTCCCAGAACAAATTTAACAGGGAAGACAGAAGAGAATAAAATTGTTTCCCCCTGTACACCCATAACTGTAAAGGTCCTTCAATAAACTGGGACAAGCAGAAAGCGCTGGTGATTTTCCCCAACCTCTCCTGCAGCCACAGTTCTCTTTCTCTCCTGAATCATATAGGGCTACACATGTACTGTAATAGCTCCCTTCTAAAAAACAGGGAAGAGAGAGGGAACAAAAACTCTCTCGATTCCATATATATCCCACTTCCCACCCTACCCCCACTCCAATTTGCCTGTTCCTCTTTACCATACAACTTCTCAAGAGTTGTGTACAAACGTAAATGCTGGTAGTCAATAATGAATTTGGTAAACTTTTCATCTAATTTCATGGAGGAAATGACATTGGGCTGTTGAGCACATGAAGTCATTTTATATCTTCCCTAAAATGTTTTGGGTCATGCGGCAGATCAGTCACGTTAGCTCTGCAGCTGCCTAATAAGATCCCCATTAGATTTTTGGCTAAAAAGTTACTGTTTCATGAAAAATCTTGGAAAAGCTAAAAATGTAAAAATGAACCAATGCTTTTTGTCATTTTTTCCCCATCTCCTCCCTATTTTCATTCCCTGAGATCATTTGCATGAGGAGGAAGTTTATTAGCATTTCTAGTTGTCTGGAAACCCTTAACAGCATGGAGCCATCCTTAGAGGCATTGAAGCAGGCTGGAGGAAGGGAGAGTATGATGGAAAACAGACCTGATGTGGGGCATTTCCTCAATGGAAGAATACCTTTGGCTTTGGCAATGTGCAGAGACTCCTCTTAAAGGCACTGGGCATTGTAGATGAGGTTCCCATGTGCCAAGGTGGTGCCCTGATTTGATTCCAGCTCTGGGTGGTTATCCTCATCAAGATGTCTAGAACAAAGATCACTAGAAGAAAGCATTTAAGCCAGAGCCCTCAAGGAGAGTCAGAAGTTTGAAGACATAGTCCAAATGCCAGGCCCTTGAGATAAGGCATGTCACACACGTGAGATAGCCATATGTTAACTGAATTAGGGCAGAAGCAGGTGTGAGCAGCTGAGGATTGTCCCCTTCCCCTTTGAGGTGCCTATTTATGTGCCAGGACTGGTTAGGTGCTTTAAAGGTCCAGGGTCTAATTAGCGTGGAAAATCTGAAGGTGATGAAGATGGTCATTTGGGAGAGAGTAGACCAATAGAAAGAGGTGAGGCAGTGGAGGACTTTCTGGAGAAACGTATTTGAGGCAAAGCTGCTTTTCCTCTGCCTGGAATTGTTAATTTAGCAAAATAGGAAAAAACCACTCTTACAACACCATGTGGCTGATCTGGAACACGGAGGCTCCAGAGGGCCAGAGAAGGCCTGCCTTGCAAGGAATACCTGTGTAGCCTGTGGACGTGGGAACTGTCAGGCCACATAACAGATGATAATCATTCCTTATACATTCAACTGCAAATCAAAACAGCCGAAATGAACCACTGGGCAAGTTCGACCTCTGGTGCTTGAAAGGGGCAGTAACAACAAATCAATAAAACATAAAAATTAGGATTACTTCCCCAATTCCTTCAAGAAAAACAATCAAATGCCTTAGTATGTCAAGAAAGACCCTTCATCATCTGATCTCTACTTGCCCTTCCACTCATTTCTGGACCTGTGTTTTATTTTCACATCTGCTGCTCAGTGCCTGCCTAACTTTGGGCAAGCTATATGAGCTCTCTAAACCCCAATTCCCTCATCTGTAAAGTGGCAATCTATCTTACAGGCCTGTAGTAATTATTAAATGAGATGACTCAAATAAAATCCTTAACACAGTGTTTTGCTCACAGTATGTACCAATTCAACAGTTGTGTGATTTTTACTGTTACTACTATATGCCAGTCTAACCATAGCACCTTCAGTTATCAGAATATCTTGCAATTCTTGGATTAACTCTCTGCTATCCCCAAAACCTAAGACAAGGACAGTAATGTCTTCATCTCTGTATCCCCAAGCCTGACACATAGTAGGTGTTCAATTAAATGTTTGCTGAAGGAATGTGTGAAATGTCAGTATTTTAGAGAACCAAGATTCCATTCAGGCATAGAGTCCATCTTGCCCCTACTCTTCTACCACATAGAGGGCATCTATGAAACCAGGTGCTTTGTATACATGATCTCAGTTAATAGCCCCGCAGCTCTAGGAGGCAGCTATTATGTAAACACTTGACAGATGAGTGCAGAGCCTCAATTAACAGAAATGCCTGAAGTATAAACATCAGATGTCTTTTTACCATCAACCCACTAGGGACACAGTGTATCATGCAATCATCTTGGTCCAATGTGAAAAATGAGACCCAGATTTCTTCCGCCCCAAACCTACTGCATCTCCAGCCATTATCTACCCTCTACCAGCACTTACCAGGATTAACCAGGCCAGTCTGCACTCTGAACTCAAAAAAATGTACATTTAACATTTCCTGAATTGATAAAATAAGAGTACAGAAAGTTAAATAATCAGCTACCAATTGTTGATTGCAGGCACTATGTCAGGACTTTCTCCATGTTGCCTCAGATCCTCACAAACATCCTGGAAGGTGAATATTCCTGTTTTTTCTTCCCACCTGAGGAAGCCCAGATCCCTAGAGGCCATATAAGTGATTCCAGCCTTGATCTGTCTGAACCCAAACTCTTCTTCATGGCATCAGTCTGCCCAATGGAATCAGTCTTGGCAGCCCAGGCCTTATTAACCAGTGCCCCTTCTCTGAATCCCCAGAGGGAGGTGTTTCCTCCCACCAAGGCTGAGTGCCCAGTCATCACCCTACAAGAGCAGGCCAGTGAAGTGGAAAAATAGCTCTTACTCCTTGCTCTGAGATCTGACCCTCAGGTGAAAGCCAAACTCTCAAATTACTAGGCCAATAGTACATAAGCCTATACCACACACACACAGGGTATCAACACACAGAGAGTTTGCAGGAATTCACACTTTCTAGAAGCCAGGTTGACCTTGGTCACCAGTTTCATTTTGTGCTTCCCAAGTAGCCAGGAGACAGCCAGGTATAATAGGAAAAGCATGGCCTTTGGAATCAGACATAATTTAGATCAAATCCCCATTGGTTCCTGTTTGACAGTGAGCAAGACTTCGAACTTGTAAGCTTCGCTTTCTTCATCTGTAAAATGAAGAAAATGGCAGGATTATTGTGAAGATTCTGCATGAGAATGTGGATCAAGCAGTTAGCACATAGTAGGTGCTTGGCAAACATTGGTCACCTTCCCTCCCTTTTGCCCCTGCCTTCATTTGTAAAGTCCCTTTTTAAAAATCATAGCGATTATAATTGTCTTTGGTTGCAGATTAATAACATGCAAATGCTATTTAAACCACTATCACAGAACTATGATCCTGTCCTACATCATGCCATATATTTTATAGAGTTTCTTTTCTTTCTTTTGTTTTTCTTTTTCCTAAGGAAGGCCAGATGTGCTCTGGGTACATTCGCATACACTACTTAGCCTATTCCAAGGGTTAGAATCAAGCCTGCTTCACAGCCAGATGATCTATTCATAACAAAAGCTGCCTCCTGGCCATTGCCCACAGCTGAATACTGTTACTCTGAAGCCATCCTTTCATTTGTTTCTGATTGTTCTACAGTGTTTACATATCTTACATATTAGTATGATCTTTTATAGAGTACAAGCAGAGGTTAAGCCCGCCCAGATCAACTTTCTCTTCCCGCTTCCCCTTTTTTCTTTTAGCCCCTTTGCCTCTGGGTTACAAACCATTTCTTTTTTACAAGAGCTCATTTAAATAGAAAAACAATTTTAAGTGTTTTTTTTTTTGTTTTTTTTTTTCTTTCTTTAATGTGAAAATCACTTAACATTCTCAAAGAACTGCTGTTGATTATGTAAAGAAGGGAAAAGATACCACTGGAATGTGTAATTTTTTTTCTCTCTCCCTGACAAAGGAAAATCCCATCATCTCTGTTGAATTTGCCAAGGAACATATTCTACTTGGGCAGAGGTGGAACTGGACCGGCCTTAGATCAAGTTTTGAAGAAAGTACTCTTTGCCTGTATGTCCTTGCCTCTCCTTTTCACAACATTTTTTCCTCCAAAAGTGCCTCAGGAAGGGTATGGTTCCTTGAACCAGATTTGGGTTTAAACCCTGGTTCTGGTTTTGCCCTCTTGGTAAACCCAGGAACTTGAGTTAACTTCTCTGAGCCTCAGTTTCCTCTTCCATAAAAATGGGATGATACAGATTTGCTGAACATCTTAGATGGGGGAATGTATGTGAAAGTGCCCGGCACTGGGATGAAAGAGAGGCTTCGTGACACACCATACTTTAGTGGATTGCAGTGGTTTCCTGGTACACTGGGCTAAGATGGATTCAGAGGCCTAGTCTAAATATGGCAGGCAGGAGGGCTGTGGTCAGTTATGTCTGCTGTCGGCATGTGTCACTATGTGCTGTTCTTGGGAAAATATTAGGTGGCTAAAGAATGGTGGGTTTCAAACCTTCTCTCCCCAACTTTCTTATTCTGACCTCTTCCCATCCAACCATCACCTTTTTTTTTTTTTTTTTAGTACACTTACCAATCTCTTTTGTTGTAGAGAAGATGTGAGAGAGAAACTTCACCCTAGTCGCCAGGGCTGAATTTGATAAAGCCTTTTCAGTTTATAGTACTTTTGCCATCACTTAGTAGGGGAGCAGCCCAAAAAACAGAGGAAGGAAGACTTGAGTATTGTTCACTGTGATCCACATTGTGAATTATGAGTCCTCTCATTACCAAAACTGATAATGTTTTTAATTCTCTGTCAGTTTAGCCTTCTCCTCTTCTATTAGACCAAAAATGGGGAGAGAGAGACAGTTCTGAAGATCAGGATTCTTTAGGTCTAGACTCCAATGGACATGTCTCAAACCCCCCTGAGCTAAACCTATGAAATAGAACTGGCTTCTTTCAAGGAACATTTCCAAAAGGCTATGATTAATGTGTATGCACAGAAATTCTGACTCTTATTAAAAGAAGCCCTGATATAAATCAGCCAAGGTTCTCTTTGCCTTTGCGCAGTATGCTGTTAACAGTGTAAAACCTCAGTTGTACTTATTCCCAGTGACAGGTCTGGCAAATAGAAAGTAACCCATCTGAGTAATAGCATAGATTCTTATCCTTTTCTCTCTTCTTCTGGACCCAGTATGTCTCTGTACTGTACTTTCAGATTTCTAGTCAAGATGGTGTTAGATCTTCGTTTTTAAAATTAAATCCCAACATGTACTCCAAACCCGTAAATAAGAAATACACTTTGGCTAGTATGGAGGTGATGAGATTAATGCAGGCTACATTTCTCTGGTTACTGAATGTACCAGGCACTGCACCAAGTCCTGTAATAGGACATAATCTTTACAAATGTGTGAAGGTCTTATTTGCCCCATTTTACTGATAAGGAATCTGAGCCTCAGGTAGGTGAAGGTGTAGTCAAGGCCACACAGCAAGTTAAGACTGAACATCGAGGGTCAAACCAGAAAATCCATGCCTATGGTCGGATCTAAGAGATAAGCACTGAGGCTCCAGACTGGTGTCAAGGCAAAAAGTCTTAAGGGATAGAGAGGAATGGACCAGGAGCAGTGCAGGAAGAGAAAACGCCCATGACTTAGTGTTCAAATATAAGAAAGGTCTGATGGAGGCTTCTTTTATAGGATGCCATATGCTCGTGGCAGGGGAGAAGGCTATGTCATCTGTGTGCTCACCTGCTGATCAGCCTTAGCTATGAGAGTCTCCCTGGGTGTCATTTTTACTGGAGCCCACAGTCTGTAAGATGGAGCTGTTTTTCCTGACAGCCAACTTGGAATCAAAAGTGAGCACTGGTCAGTCCAGCTTTGAGATATACTTAATAGTCAGTCTGTGCTCACACCTGGGGGACTTGACAGAAAGAGAAGATATGGTTCTGGCTGTGAGGATTCTACTCGCTATGTGACATCAAACCAACAGAATCCATCTACTGAATTCTGCACAGAGCAGAATTAGCTACCTCCTCTACTGCCACCCCACCCCACCTGCCCCTCTTTCCTTACAGGATCCACAAAAGAGAACAATAATTGTTTACCCAGCACAGGTTGTTTGGGTTGTGAACAAGATGCAAGATAGGATTTTCTATGGAGTCATCATTTTGGAAGCTCTTGAAGCTTCCAAAGCTAAAAGCCAGTCTGAGCTCATTGGAGCCAGTCATGCATTTGTATACAGGAGGTCAGATGTGGTATCTTGTCTGCAGGGAGAGAAAATTGGGGAAAACTTTAGAAAGGCCTCAGAGTTTTCTTGGCTATTTGGTCTTTTTTACAAAACTGCTTTGGGTGCGTTAAGTGTAAGTGAATGAGAAACATATGGATTAAATTTCTGTTGTGATCACATATGAGTTTGAGAATGCTGAAGAATGAGGAATGCAGGGCTTAAGAGGTCCAAAATTCTTTGCAAATAATTCAGGGCATTGCAAGCAACATTTGGCTGCTTCTCTCCATCCCAAATTTGGAGACTGGTTGGGTGACAGACCTGTTCAGTGCTTTCCCTGCCCACTCTAACTGCTAAGCCCCAGGAGATAAGCACATGGACCAGTTTCATGTGCTTTTGTTTTTCTCAAACTGAAATAAAGGAATTGAATTTCTAGGAGGGGTAAACCCTTTCCTGGAAGACTCTTAACCTTTCAGAAATCTCCAAAGAGAGGAGAGGAAAATTTGACAAAGTTGAGCCATTTACAATTGAGCCATTTACAGGTTATTGGACATGTTTTAGTTTATATTATTGCTCTTAATTTCAGAGTTAATGATAAGAGCAGTCATGTTCTACATTTGTGTAGTGATTTAATGTACAAAGCATGCTACATATTAAATATACTTTATATATATATATATATATCTGTAGCTATGTAGATACATAAACACAGAATAAGTGTTACAGTAACCTCTAATAGGGAAAGATGCAGTGAGGAGCACCTAACCCAGTGATATGGTAGAAGTTGGGGTTTAGAGAACACTTCTTAGAAGAGGTAATATTGAACTGAGTCTTCAGGGACATGTAAGAGTTAGCCAGGGAAAAGTGAGAGGGAGTGCCTTTCAGGCAGAGAGGGGAAAATTTATGAAAGTTCAGAGATGAGAAAGGAAATGGCATATTCTAAGAATTTCAGGTTGTTCAGTAACTCTGGAACCTAGGCTGTGATGGGCTTTTTGCAGTAAAAGATGATGGGGGAGGGGGGGTTGCAGAGGATTGGGAAATGGTAACATGTGCAATTAGGCCAGAGAAGTAGATAAAAGCCAGATCAGGAAGAATCCCATATGTCATGGGGGTGCTTCTAAAGGATTTAAATAAGGAAAATGATATAATTAGGTCTGTGTTTTAGAAAGATCACTCTGCTGGAGACCTAGAAGTTGGATTCTATGAGTAGGGGGTTGAGAGGTACAGGGTGTAGAGGACAACATTTTGGGCAAGGAAACTGGTTTGGTGGTGGTTGCACTAATCCAAGCAAGAAGTGATAAAGGAATAGACTAAGGTCATGGCAGTGGGGAAAAATAGGAAGGCTTATTTTATATTTGAGAAATAGAATTGATAGAATGTGGTGACTTCCTGTGGTAGAAATGAAAGAGATGAACAAGTCAAGAAGTCAAGAATGATACCCTGGTAGTTGGGTAAGTTAAGGTGCCTTTGACTGCACAGGGTCCCCCAGAATAAGCGTAGCCTTGGGAGGAAAGACAATAAATGCCATTTTGTACATGCTGATTAGACATCCAGATTAAATTTCCAGTATGGAACTTGGGAGCAAGGTCTGAGTTAAGGATAAAGATTTGGGACTCATCAGCATAAGATTGTTATGAAAGATCTAAGAGTACATGAGCTGACCATGGGCAATGTAGGGAGTGAGACAAAAACAGAGGAGAAACTCCAAGAGGGGAAGATAAAGGAAGAGCCTACCAATGAGACAGAGCTAATAAGGGGTAAAAGCTGAACCTGAACCCATGTCTTTGGACTCCAAACCTTTCCACTGCCCCAGAAGGAGTAGAAGTCAATCACCTTTTTAAAACGTGTTTTGAGAATATACTGTATTCTAGGATATTTATATGCATTATACCATTTAGTATACAACACTGATAGATCAGATTATTCCCATTATAGATGAAGAAACTGAGTCTCAGAGAGGTAAACTACTTTGGTCAAAATCATATGACTAGTAAGTGATGTAAACAGAAGTGTACCCCAGGTTTGTCTGACTCCATAGTTGATGCCTATATTATTAAACTGTGTTCACTGCCTTAAAGATAAGACATGGTTCCTCACTGTTTAGAGGCACACATGTGAGCAGCTCATTACACTTCAGCCCAAGTAGTGCCTAAACAGAGGTGAATGTTAAGAGTCCACATTCATAAACAGAATTTGCTCTGCTCTCCTTTGTACTGTGTAGTGAGCTGGAAGTTGGCAGGAAAGTGTATAAATGGTTTTTCTCTAGTAAGACGATAGCGCAGTCCATTTGCAGGGGGAGATGAGCCACCACGGAAATACCCAGTCCCCACACATGCCTGCGGCTACCCTCTAAAGTTCCCAACCTGGTTGGAGGCACTCAAAACAAAACCTCCTGTTCCTTGCCAGGACCACTGGCGCCTGGAGCCTGACTCCTGCCCCTGCCAGAGGCTTAGGCAAGCCTTGGGATGATAGGATTCTGGGGAAGGCAGAGCAGACAGAACTGGACCAGCTCCCTGCTCCAAGCCTAGTCATCTCTCCCAGAAGAGGTGCAAGCAGGCATCTGGGCTTTGTCACTGCAGGGAAACTCAGCTGACAGGAGCCTAGTTTTAGATGAAACTCAGCCAGTGGCATGCACTAATGGAGCCAGCTTGGACACAGACATGAAGAAAAGCAGAGCATGGAGAAAGGCTCCTAATCCCAGCTTTACCATTTCTGATCTTTGTGGTCCTAGTGCTTATTACCCTCTTTGTGCCCATGTCTTCACCTGTAATAGGGGCAGAGTATGTTTCCCTCTAAATACTGTCAAGGCAATTTTGAGTCTCACATGAGGTGATGAATGTAAAGTACACTCACAAATCACTTGATACCTGAGTTATCCCCCAGCCCATCTTGTACTTCATTTGCCACTAGTTTGTAAACTTCAGGAGGACAGGGACCCCATTGTGTGCATTGCTTTGGCACCCATCTTTCTGTCTCCTTTTATATTTAAAACAGTACTTTTTGCTAGGTGTACCTAGTAAATATTTGCTGGATATTTACCTAGTTAATATAAAATATATAGATAGTAGACATTAAATACAACTCATGAAGTTGACAATCAAGAAAAACCCCTGATAATCTTGGCCACAGTTCCGAGGCGTGGTAGAGCTAAGAGGTTACTTACAGTAGCCCCAAGAGGCAGCCCAGTGGTCATCCCACAAGCCCTAAGCCATGTGAGGACAGCGTCTGTGTTGAAATAGCTTGCTGGAGAGTTCTGGTTGGCCAGCTGAGGTAGAATGACCCAATTTCATGAAATCTTACAGGATCTTAAAGACAAGTGAGATATTAAACACTCTGTAATCCTATCACCTATTTTATAGATGAGGGGAATGAGTTCTAGACAAGGAAGTAGCTTGGTGGTTGATAGGTTGGATCCTGAAATTTCTCCTTTTCTGTTTACCAGCCATTTGGCCTCCTGAGCTTAGATTTCCTCATTTATGAAGCAAGTATAATAATAGGACCTATCTCATTTAGTTGTCATGAATATTAAATGTGGTAATATCTATAAAGATCCTAGAAGAGTCTCGGGTATATAATAAACCTGCAATAACTACTAGCAACTACTATTTTATTATTTCAGTTAGTATTATTATCTGTTAGAGAAAGTGATTTCAATGGGGCCACAGTTTTTAAAAAATTACATTTTAAATAAACAGTAGAATATGTTGGTGCAATAACATATCCATCCTTCAAGCCTTATGACCTTTTATTTAAAGTAAAATGCAGAACTTTGAGCTGAGTGTGAAAATCAAAATGCTTCATGACGTTGGGCCTTGCCCACACAGCCCCGTCTGCCTGGAATGCCCTCCCTGTCTACCTGACCTATCACTTACTACATCCTTCAAGATCTAGCTCCAATGTGGCCCCATCTGTGATGTGCTTACTCTTCTCCCAGGCAGAGTTAATTATTCCTTCCTTTAGGCTCCTACCATGCTTCTCTTTTACCTTATTATAGCAGTTAGCATGTTATACTGTAATTTTATTTTTTATTTCCACCTCTGCCCTGTCAGAATAGGAGCTCCTTAAGGAAAAGGGATTAAGCCTTACATTTTTTTTTGCTTTGTCATTTTTATTGCCTTTGTTGTATACTGTGGGTTTGGCATATAGTATGCAACCAAATATTTCATTTTGTCGAGTTTTATCATTTTATTTATATTACACATAAAGAATATTTAAAATGTCCAGGCACAGGTGAAACAATAGAACATGAATCCTCATGTACTCAACACTCAGCTTATGAAAGAGAATATTACTAGTACCTTTTAAGTAAAAATTTTTAACGATGATTAAATAAATGTTAACTCTTTTCTTGCTGAATTATGCTTAGTGTTCTAGCTCTTTGAGATCATTTTGAATCTTGATTTGGTCATGCCCGATAATAACCAATCCTTCCAAGTTTACAACATCTGAAAATATAAGTTTGACTTCTATATCATCATCTACTTTATTATTAAGAACATTGACCAATATAAGACCAAAGATAAATCTAAAGGTCTTCTTACATGGTAGCAATTCCTTTTGGGTGTGGTTGTTCAGGCTTTATCCAACTACTCCATCATACAAGGCTCATTTCAAGGGGAACTATTTTAAATTAGTATCTAACATATAATAGGTTGTTTATAAATGACAGCTTATTTAATCTTAACAAAAGTCCTCCAACATTTGTATCACTCCCCTGTTTTGGAATTAAGGAAACTGAGGCTCAGAAAGCTTACCTTGCCTAAGATACCTGACTGGAATGTGGCAGAGTCAGGAATAGAATCACAAAAGTCCCATCCCATGCTCTTTTACTGTTCCCAAATGTATCTGGGAAAAATGTATCAAAAGTGTTTTGAAAATGAAGATTCCCTGAAATACTTGTCATCAGAGTGGCTCACCTCACTGTGTTTTTCATTGCTTTTTGCCCTTTAAGGACAGATGAAGAACTAAAAGAAACAATGGTAGCCTAAAAATGGGACCATACTTTGGCAAAGACAACCATAGAACCTAAAGAATATGGTGCCAGTAGAGCAAGGCAGCTTTCTGTTTTTGTAACCTTGGGCATGTTATTTAACTCTCTATAGATTACACATCTGTACAGTAGGAATGATGACAGAGACCTCTCTTAGGGTTGTTTTGAGGGATAAGTGATTTAATACCTGTAATGTGTTTAAAATAAGCCCTTTAGTAAGCACTCCATCAACCTTAGTTGTTGTTGTCACCAACACTATTATTACTGGCAAGTCAGCATCTTGTATGGACCCCTGTCATCAGTGGGGTAAAATGACCTTCCTCATTTTGCGTAAAACAGAGCAGCCTCCAGCAAAATAGCCATCAACCTGGAAAGAGCTTTCACTATTTTTAAAATATTGAGTTTTTGCAAAGGATTAAAGCACACATAAATGCACAAATGTACATACTCTTTCTCTCCCAAAGCAAACTGTTACTTGTTTTCTCCAAGGGCACAGGGTTTAGGAGTGATTGGAAGTGCTCTGGGAAACATATTTCTGGGTCTTTGTTCCCATGCTTTACTGGGCATGTCTGATGAGAAGCACGTGCCAGTCCAGGTGAATGAACACAGGCAGGCGCCAACTCGAGACTTTTCAGCTGCACAGAGCCAAGCCAAGCCTTCACCTCGTATTTCTGAACAGCAAAGCCACAATATTCTAATGAAATCCTCCTGCAGTGGATTCAGTAGCATCCTTGAATTCTGAGACTGGAGAAAGGGTAGGCACATCCTTCTCAACAATACATGTATAAAACTGAAAACAAAAATCATATCATTGTGTTTAAGGCCAACATCTGCCACCTCAGCCATTTACTACCCGTGTGACCTTGGGCAATTTCTACAACCTCTTCGAGACTAATCTAATCTATCAAATGGGGCTAAGCATTCTGGAAGGGAGTAGGTGAAGGAAATGAAAAGAGACAATTTAGTTTTGGTAGGTGTCCATCTACCTGTCCAAGCCCCAGGCCCTGTCTTATCCCAAAGAAGCTCTGGGATTGAGTTTAGCTCAAAAGTCTCTAGGATTGGCACATGATAAAATTTTCATTGGGTAAAGGTAAGGTGATGAAAATGACCATTTAGTGTATGTACCTTCTGACTAGCAGTCTCTCCATACCAAACATATGCACACACACACACACACACACACACACACACTCACACACCTTTCAACTGAATAACAACTCACAATACCTGCCTACATCAAGAAGTAGGGACATAGACTCCACCTCTCTCTATGTAGGGAGCCACAAAGTCACATCCCAAAGGGCTTGGCTAGAGGGAGGGCTGGAGAATGAGGACTGTACAAGCAGTCTGCCACAAGGAGGAAGCCAACAAGGGCAAGAGTAAGGAAATGTCTCATCAGTTTCTTTCCAAATTGGTCACTTTTGGTACCCTGACATCTAAACGAATTTATCAAAACTACTTCCAAATAAAGAGTCATGGCCTTCCTTGGGAGGAAGTGACTTCCCCACCACTAAAAAATATTCAGTAAGAAGCTGAATTCCATGGCCATAGAAACATTAGGTAGGAGGAGGAGGATAAGGTTCCCTGTATCCTTCAGGGTCAATGTTTCACATACTTTGCCTCTTTCTTTCCAGATCAGCAAAGACCCGATTTTTGTACCAGGTGTCTGGGGCCCTTATTTCTCAGCTATGGTCCCTGGGTTCTGGCTGAATGAAGGTGGTCAGAGTGTTACTGGAAAACTGGTAAGTCAGTACATTACCCACATACTCAGTATCTGGAGTATTTGCAGACTCCTGAATCAGAAGAATTAACATTCCCTTAGTGTAGGGACTAATATATGGTACATGTAAAACAAGCATTTGCTGAAGGGCAGTGATAACTAACCCATCTTCTCACCTCAGATCTTTCCCCAGATCAACCCAGTTTTCACATGGGAGCTGGAGTGATGTTCTACTTTGTGAAAATGACTATATCACTTCCCAGTAGTTCTCCAGAGCAGTTGGGACATAGTTCGGACTCGTTTTATTGGCCTATCATACACTTCCTGTTCTGTCTCCTCCAGTCCCATACATATCTATCAAAAAAGCTAGATTACCCTACTCACAGCTTTCCTCTGGGTAAAGTTACCATACTCTACTCCTCTGTGCCTTTCTCTATGCTTCTTTCCTTTCTTGGGCAGTTTCTCCACCTTCATAATTTTACTTGTCCTCCAAGACATGGCTCCAGCCCTTATCACACTCTATTATTTTTACTGGTTTACTAACGTGTCTTTTCCAGAGAACTATGAGATCCTTAAAGGCAAGAGCCATGTATTAGTCAGCCAAAGGGGTGCTAATGTGAAATACCAAAAATGGGTTGGTCTTTACAAAGGGTATTTATTTGGGGTAGAAGTCCACAGATACCAGGCCATAAAGCGTTAAGTTTCTTCTCTCACCACAGTCCATTGCCATGTGTTGGAGCAAGACAGCTGCCAACGTTTGCCAGGGTTCAGGCTTCTGGGGTTCCTCTCTTCCTGGGGCTGCGTTTCTCTCCGGGCTTAGCTCCTGTTTCCTCCACAAGGTCAGCTGTAGACGATCAGGGGAACGGCTTGCTTCTCTTCTCCTGTGGCCTTCTTTCCAACATCAAAACTGCTTCTCAAAAGATTGCAACTCTGTTCTTGCCATGCCTTTTATGTTCGATTCCCCACCCACCAAGGGGTGGGGCTCAACGCCCTACTGATGTGGCCCAGTCAACACCCTAATCATAACTTAATCATGCCCAGATTAACAGATTAGTTTACAAGCATGATCCAATTATATTTTTGGAATTCATAATTACATCAGACTGCCCAACTGTAATGGGCCATGTCACATGTCTCTTTGTATCCAAAGATCCTAGCTCAGTGCCTAGTTCACAGAAGGTGCTTGATAAAAATTTGTTGAATGCATAAGATTGTCTAATAGGGGAGACAGAGACCCATGAAAGTGAGATTAATATAGGTTAAGAAACTCTTTATAGGGGAGAAGGCATTTGTGCTGAGTCTTAAAAGGTAAATAGGGACGAACCAGGCAACAAAGAATAAGAATAGACTTATAGGCAGAGGAACTGGCATGTACAAAGACATGGGAGTGAAAAATAACAAGGCTTATTTGATGACAATTCCATTAGTCTAGAATTTTACCTGTAGCATAATCTTTTCTTAGAAAAATGGTTTGCAATAAATGTTAGAGAGCTTGGCAAGGCCACATCATGAGTCCCTAGAAAACATGCTAACTAATTTGAACTTTATCTAGTAAACCAAGGGGAACCAGTGAAAGGTGAAAGACTAAACTAACAAGTTAAATCTCAGTTTTAGAAAACTCTGGCCAGCAGCAGTGAGGAAGAAGACGTGAAGGTGCGTGGCTGGAGGCAGGAAGACTAGTTTTAGGAGATTAATTCATTAATCCAGACAAAAAGTGATTAATCCAGACAAAAAGTGATAAAGCTGAGTGAAGACAGTGGCAATGATGACAGTGGCAATGATGGATATGAAAGGTAAGGGAAAATGAAATTGAGGTTCAATTACCCAACTTCACCACCTTTACTACATCTTCTGAAATTACGTATTTACAGTCTGATTCCCCCAACAGCTCTTCTAAATGTTCAGCCAAATTAGAAGTAATATGATCCAAGAAAAAGAAATAAACATAAAAAGAAAAAAATTTATATGCTCCAAAATCAGAAATGGATGCAACGGACCATTAGTGTCCATTTCATATCATATTGCTATTTTGTATTTTGCTGTCTCATAGTTTTTTACAAAGTAGAGAGAAGCATGGATGGATGGATGGATTCAGAGAAGATGTTTTCATGCCTCTGCTTTTGTGCCAGGCTACAGCAATGAATCAAATGAATCAGACCCAGTCTGGGTTTTAAGGAGTCGATAGTTAGTAGGAAAGCCCAGTAAATGTGAAATAAATGATAAATATGTGTTTATTAATGTATATTAATATATAATTTATTAATATAGACTAACAAGACCATTGCGTGGTCTTAATAACCGTAGCGGGGAAGTAGAGAAGGAAGACATCACTATAGGCCTGAAGTGCAGTGGGACTGGAGCTTTGCACAATCCTATTTAAACAAGTGCCATGTATTTACACAAATTTCAAAGTTAAATATCTTTCTCCTCTCTGTGACACTGAAAACACATTACTGGAATATAGCCCTTTTCAACCCCACATCATAGTGTAATCACCCTTAATAGATTCAGACACTTTTCTAACGATGGTAATGATCCAGTAAACCAACTCTATGTAGGATGTGTTGTCCATGAACCTGTCCATCAACAGGTTTTCAGTGATATAGTATGCAAATTGAACATCTGTATCAGTTTGGAAAACACTTTCCCCAGTATTTGACTCAAACTTTACTCTGTTGCTATGGATACAAGGCATTTTCACCCGAGCATTATGACATATTTTTGTGGACAAGCATCAGTTACACCTTTTTGATGAGCCTCAATTTGAATGAAAAATGTGACCTTTTTTTTTTTACCATTACAGAATTGTTGGCCTTTATCTATTTAGTTGGTTTTACACCATTAACTCATCAGGGAGCATTTGGAGCTCTACTTTGGGCAATTCTGCATATATTGTTTCATTGCACACAGGCAGTTGCATCGGCGCATGCTTGACCCATGGGTTGTAGAGAATGAAATCTGAGGAAATCAGAAAGCTAGCATAATGGGACAAAAATCAAACCAAGAGTGAAACAGACTATCAAATAAAGCATCACACCAAAGAGACCAAACAGAGACATAGAAACTAGCTATAAAATAAAAGGATGGAATAAGAATAACAATAACAATGGCAACAATAATCATAATTGCAGCTTATTGAATTTTTTTTTCCTATGCCAGGCATTGTGCTAGGGATTTAAATTCATAAATTTGTTAATCTTAGAATGATATCATAATCACAATGGCTAACATTTATTTTGAAAGCTTGTTTCCCATTCTCTTTACCCAGAGTTTTTCATGAATTACCTAATTTAATCCTCTCAAAGCTCCTATGAGATAGGGACAGTTATTATCTGCATTTTACAGCTGAGGAATTGAAACTGAGATGGATAGCAAATACAGCCTGGAGAGATTCCCTGAGACATGAATATATCAACAATGGCCTTTCAGCAGGGTTCTTTCGACACTCACCTTTCTTAGCTATTTTCTCATTCTGGCTTTTTCTCTTCCGAATTCTGGACTGTTAATTTTACAACAAGATGTTGTCATAGAGGACATTATAAGATGAAGTTGCATCTTTTTTTCTTTGTGTCATATGGACATCTAATATGTCACACCTAAAAGACCCACTCTCGTAATTCAATGTCCATTGCATACACTAAACACACAGTCATACCTATACCATCTAAAACAGAAGAAAAGAGATTTAAAAAAAAAAAAAGGAAAGAAAGGAAAAAGGAAGTAAAGGAGGGGAAGGAAAAGGAAAAAGGAAGTAAAGGAGGGGAAGGAAAAGACAAAAAAAAGAACAAGGCATGAAACATGTAAACTCTACTTGGGGAAAAAAGATTGTATCTCTGTTTTACAATTAAATATAGATCTTCCATTGTAAATCAAATCCTTCATTTCAAGTATGTGAATAGATGGGTACTTTTTAAAAACTCCATCTGGTTAACTTTAGGATGAAGGAAAAAAATAAGATAGGCTATTTTCTGGCACTGAAGCCCTTGCAGTTTCATTTGACTGGTATTGGGTTCATTTTTCACTCATTTCAAGCTTGTGTCGCTTGCATTTTTTTCTTCTTAGAAAGGCACATGCTCCTTCCCATAGATGATTGATTTGAAATTGCATCACTAATCATCCATCTAGGATTGTCTCATGTTTGCTGATACCTTGTCCAGAATAGCTATACAAACACCATTGCTTTTTTGCCCAGCCTTTTTCCACAGAACACCAACCCAGTGCAGTCACTGCATCCAGATGCTGAAGCTTGTTTCCAACTGGACCATGGCCATCCTCCCTCCAAGGCCTCTTCTCCATCTTATTTGAAGTCATTTTTCAAATTGGAGGAGGAGGGACTGGATAAGGGAGGCTAAGACAAGTTCCTAAGCCACCCCTGTGGTGCTTTGGAGACCCAGGAGGGGTAGGACGCATTATGTATGGCCTTGGCTTTCTATGGCAGTTGGACTTGGATGGGGGTTACCTTTTAACTGTTTGAACCCAAAATTTGAACTTATAGATTTAAGCCACTGGATCCCAATGTGGCAAGCTGTTATGTGCTTTTGGAATGTTAAGATTCGTTCATTGAGTGCCTCCTCCCTCAACTCAAAGGCCGTTCAGCTGGGGCTAGCGTCAGGAAATTAGCCAGTCTTTCGCAAGTGGGTATGTGAAGAGCTTGTAGGGTACACAGTGCCATACAGGCTATGAACATAGTTGATTCACTCGTCTATCCATTTATTCACTCATTCTATTATGTTGCAGAGCTTTCCTGAGTCATTACTTGCTATGGTTACAAGAACGGGGTCAAATGATCCCTGTCCTCCAGTAGCTTATCATCTAACGGAAAATGTGGATATTTAAACTAATAATTATAATTTATTGTATCTTATAAAAGTCAATTACACTACCCTTAGAGCCTGCTGGAAAGGTAGGGGCTCACATTTATTTAGTACCTGGTATGTGTCAAGCGCTTTGAAACCCATTAAACTCATTATTTCATCTTTCACAGCATGTTTATGAGGTCACCATTACTATATAGTTTTACTCATGAAGGAATAGGTTCAGAAAGGTGAGGTAACTTGGTCAAAGTCTTATAGTTAGAGGCAGAACCATGATTCAAACCCAAGTTGGCCACTGGATTCCCAGATCTTTTCAGAACCAGACCTGACTTTTGTAGAACTGTGCTTCTGAGTTTTCTTACAGTTCTCTTGTTGACTCCCTTAAGAACCAATTGTCTGTTAGTGTGGTTTTCTTTTCAAATATATTAAAACATTCACAGTTGGCAGGCTTGGTAAGGCCACGAGGGGAAAATGTTTGCGTATCAGTATCAGCAGGATCTATGTATGGACTTAGGTATGTCCCTCGCATTTCACAGTAGCTAATTGGAATGACTTCATGGATACAAAGACCAACTTGGCATAAACAAATGGCTCCTTGTTCCCTCTTCCTGCCCTGGCTTTCACTGTATTTTTTCTATACTCACCTGGATTCTTGCACAGCTTCCTAATTGGCTTCTTGCTTCTAATCTGCCCCTCAACCCCAATCCCTCTCTTGCACTGCAGCTAAAGCAATTATTCTAAAACACAAATATGACCATGCCACTCTTGATGGATCTCCAGTTGTCTATAGAATAAAGTCTAAACTCTTTAGAATGACATTTATTTATATAATCAGTATTTATTGAGTGCCTACTGTGTTCTAGGCACTGTTCTTAGTCAACAAACATCCTCCCCTCCAAAAAAAAACTCTGTGCACTTGCCAAGCATACATTCTGTTAGGAAGAGACAGACAATAAATAATAAATAAAACAATAAAGCAAACTATAAATGAATTTTATTCTGTGGTATAAGTTATTAGAAATAACAAAAGCGGTAGGTTGTGAGTTCATGTGGGCAGGTTGCAGTTTCAGTAGGGCAAGGCCCATCAGTACAAAGGTCTTCAGGTGTTGATTCCTAGGGTATTACTAGAACAGCAAGGAGGTCATTATGAATAGAGCAGAGTGAACCAAAGTGAGAGTAATAGGAGATAAGTTCAGAAAGGTGATGGGGACTATATTATGTAGGATTTGTAGGCCACTGTAAGAATTTTGGCTTTTACTCTGAGTGAAGTGAGAAGCCACTAGAGGTTAATGAGCTGAGAAGCAATATGATATGACTGTGAGGTGGGAGTAGGAGAGTTGAAAACACAGAGACCGCAAAGAGGCTATTGCAGTAAAACAGTCGCGAGAGGAGGATGGTGGCAGTGAGTTGGTGAAAAGTGGTCAGATTTTGGGTATATTTTAAAGGTAGAACCAACAAGATTTCCTGATGGAATGGATGTGGAGTGTGCAGAAGAGAGGGTTCAAGGTTTTAGACTTAGGCAACTGGAAGGATAGCATTGCCATCAATGGAGAAGATGGGTTGGCTGTGAGGAGGAGGAGGAAGGGTGGAATCAAGAATCACTGCCAGATTTCTGGCTTTAGTAGTTCATATATTCCCAAAGTTGATCCTCTATCATTTGTCCTCATCTTGATTTATATCACCATTTATACATTGATTAAAGCCAGAAAACTAGCATTAATTGTTCACTCCTTCTTTCCCCTCTCCCCTAACATCTAATCCATAAGAGAGCCTGTTGGTTCCACCTTCAAAATATGTCACCAATCCATCAATTTTTCTTCATTTCTAATCCCAGCACCATTGGCCAAACCACCATTATCTCTATCCCGGTCTATGTAAGTTGCATCTCTTGTACACAAGAGATGATTCTTGCTTTTCTACCCACTCTCACAATCTCTGCCTTTTACTTAGGGTGTTTAGGCTTTTTATATTTAATATAAAGATTAGTATGGTTGAATTTAGGTTTTACATTTTGCTATATGTTTTCTGTGTGTGGTCGCGTCTCTGTTTTATTTCTCTGTTCCTTCTTTCCTGCCAGGTTTGGTGATAACTGAATCTTTTTCAGTATTCAGAATTCCATTTTAATTTGTCTGTTTGCTTTTAGTTTTTTTGGTAACCTTTATTTGCATTATTTTTTAATGGCTGTTTTGGAAAGTACAATAAACATCCCTAATTTTTCAGTCTACTTAGAGTACATTTGGTATTACTTCATATAAAATATAAAAAGTGTTCTGTTCCATTTACTGTCCCCACAGTTCTTTATGCCATAGTTGCAAAATGTGTGGTATCTACATATGCTATGAATCCAATAGTTATTATATTTTTTGCTTTTAATAATCATACATTTTTAAAATTATGAGAAATAAAACAATATTTTGTATTTACCTACATATTTACCATTTCCCTTTCGCTTTATTTCTCTTTAAAAATTTAAGTTTACATCTGGTATCTTTTTCCTTCAGCCTGAAGAATTTCCTTTAGCATTTCTTGCTGAGTAGGATGGCTGGCAAAAAATTCTATGTTTTTGTTTATTTTAAAATGTATTATTTACCTCCATCTTTAAAGATATTTTTGCTCAATATGGAATTCTTGGTTGACAGATTTTTTTTTTTCCTTCAGCATCTAAAGATGTCAATATACTGTATTTAGGCACCATTGTTTCTTTTGAGAAATCAGCCATCATTTGTAATATTCTTCCTCTGTATGCATTGTGTCAAATTTCTCTTGCTACTTTCAAAATTTTCTTTTAATCTTTAGTTTTTACTGTGATGTGCCCAGGTATGGTTTTTAACCTTCTTAGGGTTTGCTAAATTTTTTCAATTTGTAAATTGATGTCTTTCACCAAGTTTGGGAAATTTTCAGCACTAATTTCTTTAAAAATCTCTTCTGCCCCCATTTCTTCTCTTCTTTCCTTCTACAACGCCAATTGCATATATTTAGAAACTTTGCCTATTTTCTCACAGGTCCCTGAGGGGCCTTGAACTCTGACCTCTCATTTCTTAACCAGTAAGACTGTATATTTCCATCTGAGAATGAGCCATTCTACACAGCACTAATTGGGACCTGCACTTGGGCAAAAATCTGTAAAATCAGGAAACATACC
>JAQZBX010000347.1:24474-116714 GCA_029593785.1 Cabassous unicinctus
TAAGTAAATAAGATTACTTTACTCCCCTCATCAAAATCCTCCTATGCCTTCCCATTGTTCTTAAAAATAAATCTAAAGCCTTTACCATGGCCTGCTTGATTTGCCCCACCTCCTACCTCTCCATCCTCATTTTGAATTACTTTTCTCTTTTCTTATTCCAGTCTAGTCTTGCTGGACTCCTGTCAATTCATAGAATATACAAAGTTCTTTCCTGCTATAGAACCTGTTGTTTCTGCTATTTTGAAATTGCTGGTGTCTATTCTTTTTCATGTTTTAGCTTAAATTTCACCTCAGAGAGGTTTTTCTCGACACTTCTACCCAAAATTAGTGTCCTTATTACAGTGCCCTATTATTTCCTTCAAAGCACTAATCACCATCTCTGTTGTACTTATTTGTTGACTATCTTTACTTCTTAATAAAATGTAATTTCCATGTAGACAGGAATTACAGCTGCCTTTTTTGCCACTGAATCTCCTGTGCTTTACTCATTATGTCTGGAACAAAGTAAGTGCTCAATTAACATTTGTTGAATCTATAAAGAACCTTATCAGTCTCGACTCTATTTGAATATTGGTATACCTCTTTTCCCCTCCAAGGCAGAGCTTTTTGAGGGCAATAACTATTTGATTTATCTTTGTATTCTGAATTATTGGAATGATTCCTAGCACAAGGTAACGAAATATGACATGTTAGTTCAGAATTTATCCATTTGTAAATGGGGTTTCTCTATATAAAGCTAATGTTAAATTTATGAAACAGTTTATATTCCCTTTTGGGAGTGTACGTTGCTCCTAGGGACTGTTCCGTGAAACTCACGATCATTTTCAGCAGTATAAAATAAATGGTCTAGGTTGGGCTTTCTCCATTCATTCAATTTTCACAAGAATTTCAAGGCTGGGAAAAATCAGGTGGCATGTTTGCACTTTGAGAAAAGAATCCTAGGTAAGTAAAGAGTTGAAATAGCTTAAATGAAAAAAGTGCCATTTCAGGTAAATACCAATGAAAAGAAGGCAGTTGTGATGAGTGATGAACATTTTTCTGAACCTAATGTTTCAATTACTGTATCTGCAAGGCAGAGTTAAAGACAGTTTCAAGACTAATACATAGAACTGATTATAATAGAAAAATCCCATCATGCAATAAGATCGTTTTACCTTAGCAAAATGATAAATTCCAAATTTGCTTGTCCGTGAATTTATAGCCAATGCTTGTGATATCCCAGACAATGCAGTTATCTGCATTATTTTATAAACAATTTGGCTGCCATATTAATTAATGTATTAAATATTTTAGAGACAGAATTGGAGATGGTCTTGTCTAACTCCCTCACTTCACAGCAGTGCAGAAGCAGAGAAGGGCTCAAGGTCACACCCTGAGCCAGCACTGAATTCACAGCTCAGGGTTCCTTGTCTTGTGTTCTCTCTGCCATATCAACAGTCAGAAACTCAGATGCCTAAAGGAGTCAGACAGATAGCTGAAATGAAAACAGACTGGCAAAGAAACAGTCTTTACTTCCACAAAGAAATATTTCTTGAAACATGCAGCACTCTAGGGCTGAATTCCATTCCCTCCTTTGACAGAGAGATGGGCATAGAGAAAAAGATCTCTCCTACACGTAAAACTCTCTTAGTGCAGTCATGATGATAAAGCAATAAAACTTGGTGTCTGTCGTGGAGGAATGATAGAGAGTAGGGTGGCCTCTCACAGACTGAGGTGCACTTCTGAAAGGGTTGTCATCACTCAGCTCCAGCTGATTGTTGCCATGGGGGAATTCAGATGGCCCAGCGTTTTACATTCTTCAACTCTTGCAGAGAAATCAGAATCTGGACTTTAAGTGAAATCTCTCCATTTTAAAATATTGGCTCCTTTTCTGAAACATTATGCATCTCAAATAAAGTACATCTGTGGGCCAGATGCCACCTCATACTGCCCACTTATGATCTCTGTGTTATACCGTATTGCATTTCTGTTTCTCCCATGCTACAAATGCAGATAACACCTTTAAAAGGAAGGACCTAAAAACCCAACCCTAGTTCTGTATTGTAATATGGCCTACCCTCTTGATCTGGACCTCAGAGATATCCTGAAGAAGATCCTATCCTACCCAGCTCAAGCTTCCTGCTATCCAAATATGTTTTAGCCTTTTCTGCTGACTTTTAGAGCTGCCTGCTCTCAGAGCTGAAATCTAAGAAAATGTCAGAAACAAGAAAATAGTCATAAAGTTGGACTGACCCTGTCTATGTATTTCTAAGGCAACAGCTTGGCAAGGACAGTCGTGGCAAAACTGGTCATTCCACTGGGAAACAAATAACCACTAATTGGACTCTATGTTCTTCTATACTGTATTAAATGCATTAGAGAATAGAACATAAGTAGAGAGACTAACCCTAGTAACAAGCACTTTGGGTGACTGGAATGAGTGCTCAGTTATTTGACAAACAGGCCTTTCTTTGTTCGGCAGCATGGGCCTTTACCACCAAATGCTGTGAAAAAGCACATTTCCAGCTGACCATTGAACTATTTCACTCTTTTGGCGGTACCCCTTTTCTTTAATAAAAGTTATTATGAACTGAAAGCCCACTACATACAAGGCATAACCACAATCCTCCCTGCAAAGCAGATTTTACTATCCCCTTTTTACAGTTCTAGGAACTGAGACTCTGGGAGGTTAAGAAACTTTTTCAAGACAGCACAGCACATAAATATAGACTGAATTTGAAGCCAGGTCCATCTGTCTCTAAAGCCCTTGTTCTTTCCACTAAGCCACATTTCTTTTTCAGTAAGACCCCAAAGTTACAGTCATCCATGACTCTTTATGAGTTATAACTGATCGATCGCAAAGTTTGTTTTATTTTATTTAAAATGTGTCTTATTCATTCATTCAAGATACTAGACACTGCAATTGGCATTGGGGAGTGAGAAATGAGATTCTTCATTTAAAAGTGCTCAGAGCCTAGGGAAAAAGACAGAAAAATAAACTAATGGTTGTAAAAGAACTTAATAAATGATAAACTAGAGGTAGGAGAGGGAATATTTGTGTCTCAGCCTCTGAGCCTTGTCTGCATTTCGTGCTCTCTAGGCTTAGCCCATCTCCCTGACCTGCATTCCCTATCAGACTAATTTTCCTTAACTTTTCATCATTTGCTCCCCAAATTCAAATAGTTTTTTATGGTCCCCAATCCAAAAAAATATAAACTCTTATCTGTCTTTCAAGACCCACAGTCTTGAATTTATCCATATTTCCACCACTTTACTTCTTCTCTAATTTAACATACAGTTACTCTGTGACCTCTATGTGCCCAGAACTAAGCTGGGAACTGGGAACACAAAGGGGACCAAAACAGATATGGTCCCTATTTGATGGAGCTTAAAGCTTAGTGATAGAAACAGACATCATTCAGAAATTGCCAGTATAGATACAGATGTAAAGTGTGATAAGTGCTACCAAGGAGAGTGTATTAGTCAGCCAAAGGGTGCTAATGCAAAATACCAGAGAGTGGTTTGTCTTTATAAAGGGTATTTATTTGGGGTAGAAATCCACAGTTACCAGACCATAAAGCATAAGTTTCTTCCCTCACCAAAGTCCATTGCCATGTGTTGGAGCAAGACGTTGCCAACATTTGCCATGGTTCAGGCTTCTTGGGTTCCTCTCTTCCTGGGGCTGCATTTCTCTCTGGGCTTAGTGCCTCTGTTTCCTCCACAAGGTCAGCTGTAGACTATTAGGCTCTCTAGGCTTTGCTTCTCTCCACAAGGCCAGCTGTGAACTCTCAGGCGAATGGCTCATCTCTATCCCGGGGCCTTTTCTCCAACTTCAAAACTCCAACATCAAAACTGCTCCCTCTGTCCTTTGCCTTGCCTTTTATACTTGAGACCACACCCACCAAGGGATGGGGCTCAACACCCTACTGATGCGGCCCAGTTAACACCCTAATCATAACCTAATCATGTCCAGATTAACAGACCAGTTTAAAAGCATGATCCAATATCTATTTTTGGAATTCATAATTACATCAAATTGCCCAATGGCTACAGAGAGGTACATTGTGCTGTGAGAACATATGGTTAGCCCCTCCCCCCCAAATTATGCTTTGTTCATTCTGCATTTACTCAACAAATATTTCTGAGCACCTCTGATGTGCCAGGCACAGGGCTAGGCCAGTCTCCTGCAGCCCACAATCATATATGTATTTCCTTCGTGTCTCTGCTCATCATGGCCTCTTTTCTGGAAAGCCTTGCCTCCAGCCCTTTACTCCTCCAAACTCTGCCTGTTCTTGGCTTCTCAGATGAAGCCTCACCTCCCCCAACTATATAAATGACTGCCAGATGATTGACCCCTTACTTTATGCTACTGTATATTTTTTTTCCAAAGTATCCCCAGAGCCCAGGACAGTACCTGGCAGGTCAAACATTTAGGAAATGCTGAATAGCTGCGTTCAGCGGCACACATGCTAGGGTCCTGTACTTCCTCCTGGAATCCTTTTCTGATTCAACAAGCTCATTTAAATCTCCATTCTCTGAACTCCTAAGACACTTTCCACAGAAATTAGCATCAAATCAAGTAATGCCTTTAATTCTCTATTAAATCCCAGTGGTTTCATCTTGATGCTCCCACTGGATTGTAAACTTCTTGAGGGTCCAGTATCTACTGCATTACCACTAGCTCAAGGTTGAACCCATAGGAAGAAAATATTCAAAACTCACGTGATAACCTTTTTTTGCATTGAAATGACCAGTTTTTTGGTATTATTTTGAAACAGTCCCACAGAATTGTACAAATGGAATTCAATAACTTGTTCTATGCCTGGACGTTTAGTAGACAGTTAAGAACAGGGACTTTAGATACAGAGAGCTCTCAGTTTGAGACTTAGATATATTACTTACTGTCCTATGACCTGGAACAAATTATTTAACCTCTTTTAGTCTCGGTTTTCTCCTCTGCATAGTAGAGAAGAGTGTCTTCTTCATGAGCATGTTGTAAGGAATGAATAATGTGTGTAAAATGTTTAGGTTAGTATTGATACATGGTAAATGATACGATTAATTTCAAGTGGTGTTTTTTCTTCTATTGGCATTATGGAAGAAACTCTGTACTTTCCAACAATCCAAGAATCTACTTCCCAAAAAAACAAGGGTACCTGGAGGGGAAGGGAGGTTCTTGAGGCTCAGAGAAGTTAAGTGACTCACATGAAGTCACACAGCTAGTGAATATCAGAGGCAGAACCGAAACCCAGCCTCTGTGCCTCCAGTACAAATGTTCTCTCTTTACATATGCCTGACTCTCAGGAACCGTGTTCTGAGAGACTGTCTTTATGAGGCCAAGATAACCAGTCTGTCCGTAGTTTGATTAAACATAAATCCAACAGAGTGGTTGTTTTGGAGTCCTAAAGACTCAAGTAAGCATCCAAAAAATACACAGATTAGGTTCACAGTATTTGATGTTTTAGCAAGCAGATCCTGATGCATATTCCATATTATGTTGTTTAAAGCCACCACATGGATTAAGGAATACAATCCTAGACATAGGATTTCAAATGAGAACGTGGTTTTCTGCAGAATTCAGACATTTCTGTCCTTGGCAAGCTACAGGCCAGTTTCCCATGTGATAACTTTTCAATCAAGGGAGGTTCTCTTGACAGCTCTAGGGCATGTCATTTTTTTAAAACGGGGTCTTCCTAGTCATAGTTTGTTTCACTCAGCTTATCCGTTAATAAAACACAGTGAGTAATTCAGAGTTTCACATTATCCTTTTGTGACACCCTGGATCAGGAAGGGAAAATGATGTGGCCCAGAAAGGATTTGTTCTTTTAATGCCCAGGCCCTACCATTTAACTTGAATTAGCCCCTGTATTAGTCAGCCAGAGGGATGCTGATGCAAAGTACCAGAACTCTGTTGGGTTTATAAAGGGTATTTATTTGGGGTAGAAGCTTACAGTCATAAGGCCCTAAAGAGTCCAACTCAAGGTACCATAAGAGGTACTTTCTCACCCAGAATCTGTTGCCATGTGTTGACACAAGATGGTGGGTGATGTCTGCAAGGGTTCAGTCTTCTTCCTCCACCCAAGGGTCTGTGGTTGCAGCTTCTTCCAGTATCAGCTATAGGCTGAGACAAGTCTCATCTCTGTCCCAGGGCTCATTTCTCTCCATGCTCAGCTGCTCTGCTCTCTCCACAAGGCCAGCTGTAAACTGTCATGTGAACAGCTCATCTCTCTTCCCAAGGACACTGCCTTGTCTAATGGAGCCTTCTGTCTTTCCTCACGTGTCTGCTTCTCTGTGTGCTTACTTCCTGGGCTTCAGGATCAAAACTCAGACTCTTTCCTCTGCCATGTCTTTTCCTACTGACATGGCCCAATCAAAGCCTTAATCATTATTTAATCAAGTAAAAGTGAAACCTGTGAATTTAATACAATCTAATACACCCAGAGGAACAGACCTGTTTACAAACATAATCCAATAACTATTTTTGGAATTCATTAATAATACCAAACTGCTACAGCCTTCCTGCTCTCATTCCTCACTCTCACTTTCCTGATCCTATTCTTGGGCCTGGTAGTACCTGCTGTTATTAGTTCAGTCGTGGGAGTTTATTTCTTGCTACTCTTTTCTCAAAACGTCTTTGTTTTATAAATCCAAGAGCCTGGCACCAGGTTAAACAAAGATAGATAGATTTGAAAAGAGCTGAATTAGCATTATAACATTCTTGGATCCTCTATGGACTAAGGGTCGAAAGAACAGACTTTTTAATGTATCTTTTCCTGGCTTAAGCATTAATTGGAGAAACTATACAACTAACCTCTCTCTCTTGTTTTTCAGATAGACCACATGGTACAAGGCCATGCTGCCTTTCCTGAACTACAAGCCAAGGCCACAGCAAGGTAACTGCCCTTTCTGTTCCCCTGCAACTTGTCCAAGGTGACTTAATTGTGGGTGTTCACTTTGGGCAGCTCTGTGATTTCCAGGTCCTAGATGCAATGGAAATGCCTGGCCCTACTTGATTATAAGATAGTGATCCAAATGATCCAGAACATGTGTGTATTAATTTTTTAACTTATCTGTGAGCACTCAAAGAACTTAGAGATCCCCTAAGAATATGCCCAGAGACAATGAATGAGAAATTGAACTAGAAGAAGGAATATTGATTTTGAAGTCAAAACTTCCTAGGTTCAAATCCCAGGTTTACTCCTCACTAGGTGTGTGACTTTGGACAATGTATTCAACCTCTTTAAGCCAGTCTCTTCATCTGTAAAATTGAGGATTATAACTGATATGGACTTATAAATAACAGGATGTGTTGTAAAGTGAAGCAAAAGAATATATACAGTATGCTCCCTTCCATATAGAAAAGGAGATATAAGAAAATATATATGTATCTACTGATTTGTGCAGAAAAAAAAAACCCCACAGGAAGGTTAAACCAGAAATTAATGAAATTGGTTACGTCTCGGGGTTAGGTAGGTATGACATGGAAAGAATGGAGGATGGAAACAGGGTAGTAGGAGGCACCAGCATGTCTCTGAGTGTACCTTTTGTATAACTTTGACTCTTAGAACCATGGTGATCTTTCATATCCCCCAAAATAAATTAATGGATAGATATGTAAGTATAGATAGGTAGGTAGGTAGGTAGTTATGATAGATACATGCCAGGATGGGTGGGTGTGGATGGGCAAAATGAAGTATAAATAGTAAAAGAAATGAACCTAACTATATTACAAATAAATGGTACAACCATACTAAAGAGAGTGGGGAAAAAAGAACTAGCCTATATAACTTTGGAAAAGAGTATTTTGACATTGTGCAATATGGCTAATGGAAAGAATAACTACCTAAGTATTATATTCTGATTAGCAAATTTATTTTTCATAGGAGTTGTGTTTGCCATTTTGATAATGCATTATATGTATACTATAATTGATGCAATACATAAATATATTGTGGAAAATGAGAGCCAGGTTTCTCACTGCTAGTTACAAATAAGGAAAGTGGGGAGGCTAAAATGAATTTTGTAGTATTGGATTAAAATCAGAGGTAGTAGTATGAACTCGTGATTTTTAGTATATTCACAGAGAGAAATAAATAAAAATAGAATATTGTATTTGTGTGTGAGTATACATATGTATGCTTCCTAGCTTTCTGTGTGGAGATGGCTTAGAAGCAGTGGCACTCTAGTAACAATGTGTGTATCTGGCACCCAGATCTTCTTTTCCCTGGTGGCTTGGAGTTACATATCCCAGAAAAAAAACTGCTCTTAATCCATTCCTGTGGGTGTGAACCCATTGTAAATAGGCTCTTTTCATGAGGTTACTTCAGTTAAGTGTGACCCAACTGAATCAAGTTGGATGTTAATCCTATTACTAGGGGTCCTATAGAAAAAGCCAGAGAGAGAGGCCAGAAAGAGCAGCAAGGGGCCAACATGGGAATAAGGATTGGGGAGTTAATGCTTAAATTGTTCAAAATCTATGTTTGAGATGATGGAAAAGTTTTGTTAATGGATGGTGAAAATGGTAGCACAAAATTGTGAACATAATTAACAGCACTGAATTTTATATTGGAACGTGGTTAAAACAGGAAATTTTAGGTTGTATGTAAGTTACTAGAAAGAAAATTAAAAGAAATACATAAGACTAGAAAAATTAACAAAAATAATTTTTATAAAAATCAAAATTAAAAGAGAAGCAGCAGCTTGAAATCAACAGAACCTGGAAGAGAAAGGAGAAGACACTACCATGTGCACTGACATGTGACAGAAAACCAAGGACAAAGACTTGTCAGCAGCCAGCCCTGGAATGCCACAGTATTTGGGAAGAAAGCATCACCTTTCTGCTGCCTCCAGTTTGGACTTCTAGCCTCAAAACAATAAACCAATAAATTCCTGTTGTTTAAGCCAATCCATTGTATGGTATTTGTTTTAACAGCCAAGAAATTAAAACAGTTTTTAAATATCATTCTTCTGATTTTCCAGTAAAATGAACCAGGATTCCCTAGGAAAATGATCGATTTCATGGCTGGGGAGTGAAAATACACGAATATTTTGTGGTCCATAAATTAAGGAATTGCTTCAAAAAAAAATGAATTGTCAAAGTATATGGGAGCTAACTTGAAAGATCTCTCAATAGCCTAATCTGGGACAATTCGAGCAACAAAATAATGATAGAAAAAAGTAAACATCCGTGAGTTCATACTGATATAAATAAGTAAATGGAGAAATAATGAAATTGGGGTAGAAAGGTCTTCTTTTCAGTTGACTTCCAGTGAATAGATGTAGAAGAAATAATGGAAATAGGAAAATCATCGTTAGGCAAACATCACAGTAATAATTGTTGCAGGCAGGAATCATCATTGGATGCTAAAATTAGTGGAGGAAGTATGATGAGAAGCAGGATGTATGCATAGTCTCAAAGTATCTCCCCACAAGATACTTATTAATTATAAAAGGAAAGTATAGTAACTTTACAGTGGAGATATCTGGCAGACACCACCTTTCCCAAGTGGTCAAAATAATTAATACCGGTAATAAGATATACCACCATGTAAATGATGCATTGAGAAGGACGCAACATCATTTCTGTTGCCAAACATGCATAACCTCAATGTGAAAATGAGAAAACATCATACAAACCAAAATTAAAGGACATTCTACAAAATTATTAGCCAGTATACTTCAGAAGAAGGTTATGAAACTCCAAGAAATATTGAAGAACTGTCCTAGATTGGAGGAGGTTAAGAAGATATTACAAGTAAAAATAATGTAGGCTCATGGATTAGATCTAATACTAGAAAAAGGACAGTAGTGGGGGAAAACTAGAGGAATTCAAGTAAGTCTGTAGATTAGTTGAGAGTGTTTTATAGCAATGTTAATTTCTTAAGTAAAGAATATAAGGAAACTCTACTAGTTTTGTATCTTTTCTGTAAATCTAAAATTATCTCAACATAAAAAGTTTTAAAAATAATAAATGTATATGGTAATAATAATGCTTAATTGATGAACTTTTTAAGAAAGGTATTTTAGAAAATTAACAGAGAAACCCAGTGTAGCTGGTGCTTTGCAAAGGAGAAATTCTAAGGTGGTGGTTAATATCATAGACTCTAGGGCTAAGTTGGCTATGGCTCTACTTCTTCCCTTACTAGCTTGTAACCATGGACAATTTACCCTCTTTGTGCTTTAGTTCTGCCCTGTAAAGGTAAATAATAATAGTAACACTCTCATAAGGTTGTTGGTCTCTTAGGCATCTCATAGGCATCTGCTGGTCTCTCCCTTTTCTTCTGGATTTTGTTACTTCATCTTCTGGTTTCTTCTGGCTTTCTTTCTGTTTCTGTGGCCTTCTCCCAGTTTGTAATGACACATTCACCATGTCTGTCTAAGGCCCCTTTGGAAGAACCTTTAATGTCCATAGTTCTACCAACAGTCTCTTCAATAAAAACCTAGGCCTTTTCTATCAAGCATCTCACAATTCTTCCAGAATCTACCCGTTACCCATTTAGAAAACTGTTCCGGCATTTTTGGTATTTGCCATAGCAGCATCCCACTTTCCTGGTACCAAAATCTTTTTTAGTTTGCTAGGCTGCCAAAATGCAATATACCAGAAAAGGACTGGCTTTTACAATGAGGATTTATTTGCTCGCCAGCTTACAGTTCTGAGACCACGAAAATGTCCAAATCAAGGCGTTATCAGGCAATGCTTTCTCTCCAGAGACTGGCTGCTGGTGATTCTGGATTCCTCTGTCATATGGCAAGGCACATGGTGGCATCTGTTGATTTCTCCCTTCTTTTCCAGATTTTGTTACTTCAGCTTCTGGCTTCTTCTGGCTTTCTCTCTACTCTTTGGCCTTCTCTCTCTCTGTCTCCCTTTTCATATTTATCCCATTTATAGAGGATGCCAGCAAGAGGATTAAGACCCACCCTCAGTGATGCCTTACTGAAGTAACCTAATCAAAAGGTTCCACCCACAATAAGTTTTTATCCACAGGAATGGACTAACTCTAAGAACATAATTTTCTGGGGTGCATCCAGCTTCAAATTGTCATACTTGTATTGGACATTTCCATTTCTTGAAGGTGTTTGCATTTGAATAGGGGAGGCATACCTACACAGAAAGAATGAAATGTAGCAGGACTAGAATATAAGCAATGTGTATTATCAGGGTGTAGAGGAGGATTTCTTCTAAAAAAAAGAGTTTGAGAAAAGCTTGCCAAGCTTTCCCTTTTAGGAGTATCTACTTATAACGCAATTACCCTTGAGAGGAATTCCACCATTTAACCTTATCAACTAGTACTTTAGGTGCCTTAGAGACTGCATAACCAAGAGCAGCAATTCCTCACTTCTGATCATCAGTGAGCTCCTTGAAAGTGTGTACAAATCTGGGTTGATTATATACATATACATATATTATTATGAAGAGGGGCCATAGCTTTCATCAGATTCTCAAATAGACCCAGCATCAATCAACCACTAAGCCAAAGAAAAAAGCACTGGATTTGGAATTCAGAAATCTGGATTCAAATCCCAGCTTCAACATGTGTGAACTTCAGTTTCCTCATCCAATATGAGATAGTAGTAGAAAACTGGCCTTAGATATCTTTAAGAATTGGTTTTGAGTTAGTGAGGTAATGTATTTGACAAGATTTTGTAAACTGTATAACAGCAATGAATATTACCTCTAATGATAGTGATTATAAATGAGGAGAAGGAAGTTGTCCTAGAGTTAAGAAGCAGATGTCAGTCATCCATACCTGCTGACCTTCTTGTGGAATGTGTCGTATTGTGGTAAGAACACTGGACTAGGAATTAGAGGCTTTGAGTTATTGTGCAAGTTCTGTCATGGATGTCTCAGTTACTTTCCTCATCCATAAAATCAGAATAATATGGCACTGATTATTATTAACTCATTTTACAGGTGTTGTAAGATGAAAGTATATCATGGGAATGACAATCTGAAGATTTTAAAGCTCAACATAAGGGATAGTTAGGCATTTGCAATGAAATACTCAAAATTTCCAGAACTTTCTTGTATAGATTAATATCATATGAGTAGTTTTTATTAAAAGTAGGAAAGAAGGAAGGAAGGAAAAATTTGTGGATGGACATGCAGGCTCAGAAAAGCAGCAGCAGCAACTTACAGAATTCAGTCTTTGAGTCAGAACTGGATTTAAATACATGCCTTGAGGAAGGAGATGTGGCTCAAGTGATTGAGCTCCCGCCTACCACATTGTAGGTCCGGGTTTGGTTCCCAGTGCCTCCTAAAGAAGACAAGCAAGACAGTGAGCTGATGCAATGGGCTGGTGTGGTGAGATGATGCAACAAGAGGCACACAGAGGAAAACATAATGAGAGACCACAACAAAGCAGGGAGCAAAGGTGGTTCCAGCGATTAGGCGCCTCCCTTGTACATGGGAGGTCCCAGGTTTGGTTCCCGGTGCCTCCTTAAAAAAAAAAAAAAAGACCAGCACACAACAAACAAGCACAGCAAATGCAAACAACAAGGGGGTGAGGAGAAATAAATAAAATAAATCTTTAAAATAAATCAATAAATACATGCCTTTATTTCTCATCCTCTTCAGAGATCAACTTTTCAAAATCACTTTCAAACTCTTGCTTTCAATTTCCTCACCTTCTACTCCTTCCTTACCCACTCCAAACTGATTTCTAGCACCTTTCATCTCCTGAAACATTTGCTGCTAAGGTCATTAGTGCTAAATCCATGGGATACTTTCCAGTCCCCTTTCTTGAGTTCTCAACAGCATGTGGCCCTCCTTTCCTTTTTTTTTTTTTAAATATATTTTTTCCTTTTTAATATTTGTTTATTTATTCCCCACCCCCCTTGTTGTTTTGTGCTCGCTCTCTGCTCTCTGTGTGTTTTATGTGTCTGCTTGTCTTCTCTTTAGGTGGCACTGGGAACCAATCCTGGGATCTTCTGACTGGGAGGGAGGTGCTCAATCTCTTGTGCCACCTCAGCTCCCTGGTCTGCTGTGTCTTTTATGTCTCTCCTCTGTGCCTCTTTTTGCTGTGTCATCTTGCTGCGCCAGCGCTCTGCACGGGCCAGCACTCCTGCACAGGCCAGCACCCCTGCACAGGCCAGCACTCCATGTGGCCCAGCTTGCCATGCAGGCCAGCTTGCCTTTCACCAGGAGGCCCCGGGATTCGATCCCTGTACTTCCTATATGGTAGACAGGAGCCCAGTCACTTGAGCCACATCTGTTTTTCCCTCCTTTACTTTTAATATTCTCTTTCCTTGGCTTGCTCTCCGCATTTTCCTCCTCTACCTCTGACTTCTCCTTGAAATCTCCTTTTCAGGCACACAGTCCTTTTCTTGACCATTAACATTAAAATTCATTGTGGTTAGGGTCTTGGTCCTGTTCTCTTCTCTCTTTTCAGAGCCTTCTAAGGTGATCTCCTCTACACTCTTGGCCTCATTTTTCCTATATTTTGATGACTCTAAAATTTTATCTCCAGTTCAGATATTTAGTAGATACTCAATAAATGTTAGTTGTTTTCCTTCCACCTTCCTTCTGTTGTCTTGCAAAGGAAAGTACATCTGTATCCTACCAGATCTATAAATAGAGTATTTCAAGACTATAGGAAAGAATATATTATGCTTTGGGTCTTAAAACTATCTAGGCATAGCTGTTACTCATGTGAGGTTGGCTGTTTGGAAGGGATGACAAATCCCTTGGAATCAAGCCATACACCTCTTTTGGTGTGTCTTGGGGCTTTCTGAAAACAGTAGTACAGGTCACCATTATCTCAGAGCTTAGCATCAGCAAATTTTATTTGAAACTGTAGAAACAAATGTTGATAAACAAATTGAGTATTTTTTTATACTGTTAATTTACCTTAATCCTTTTAGACCCCATCCCTGAATAGAATGTTTACTGAGCTTATAAGTTACATAAACAGTAACTAGATATGGCCATGCATATAACCAATAACTAGATATAACCATAATATTATATTATGTCTCTCAGTATGTGAGGCCATATATCCAGATATTTCACTCCTTAGCCTGATATTGCCTTACTTTGATCAAAACTTCAGCTCTTTTTCCCTCTCAAATTCCTATTATTTTCTTGATTCTCCTGTAGAACCTAAATAGACTTGTTTCTTGGAATGACATTCTAATGATAGCAGGATTTGGTGGGAAGATGTTGGCATAATCCACAAATGCTAGGTTTAAGGTTGGTAGCAGGGCCAAGGTTAGAATACAGGTCCTTTGAGTGTCTGATAAATGCCTTTCTTCAAGTGTCTTCTACCAAGCTGCCTCCCTCGCTCTAATTTATGTAAGAGTTCTTCTTCTTTCAAGATGAAGCATCCTTTCCTTGCTCCTGATGGATAAATCAATTGAACACATTTTTTGGCAAAGACTTAACTTTGTTCTTAGTGCTTTTCAGTGCAGAGATGAATAGGACAGAGTGCCTATATCAAGGAGCTCACAGTCAAGCTCAGGAGAGAAACAAACCAGCAACAAATTAAAATATAATAGGATCAGTGCGATAGCAGAGTGAGTGGCATAGTTTAGCATTTTCTCATCATTTACTATATGCTAGACCTGTGTTAAACATTGGAGAGGTATGCATACTCAATAAATAAATATTGAGTACCTGATGTGCTAAGCACTTTTAATACAAGAATGTGCAAAACAGAAAAAGTGCCTGCCTTCATGGAAATTATATTCTATTTACAGGCATATCTCATTTTATTGTGCTTTGCTTTATTGCACTTTATAAATACTGTTTTTCGTGTTTTTTTTTTTAACAAATTGAAGGTTTGTGGCAGTCCTGCATTGAGCAAGTCTGTTGGTGCCATTTTTCCAACAGCATGTGCTCACTTCATGTCTCTGTGCCACATTTTGGTAATTCTTGCAATATTTCAAAATTTTTCACTATTATTATGTCTGTTACAGTGACCTGTGATCAGTGATCTTTGGTGTTACCATTGTAATTGTTTTGGAGTACCACAAACCATGCCCGTGTAAGACAGCAAACTTAATTGGTAAATGATGTGTTTGTTCTGACTGCTGTACCATCCAGCCATCCCCTGTCTCTCTCCCTCTCCTTGGGCCTCCCTATTCCCTGAGACACCACAATATTAAAATTAGGCCAATTAATGACCCTACAATAGCCTCTAAATGTTCATGTGAAAGAAAGAATCCCATGTCTCTCACTTTAAATCAAAAACTAGAAATTATTAAGCTTAGCAAGGAAGGTTGAGATGGGCCAAAAGCTAGGCCTTTTGCACCAAACAGCCAAGTTGTGAATGCAGAGAAGTTATTAAAGGAAATTAAAAGTGCTTCTCCCATGGACACACGAATGATAAGAAAGTGAAAGAGCCTTACTGCTGATGGGGAGAAAGTTTGAGTGGTTTGGATAGAAGAGCAAACCAGCCACCACATTCCCTTTATCCAAAACCTAATCCAGAGCAAGGCCCTAACTCTCTTCATTTCTATGAAGGCTGAGAGAAGGGAGGAAGCTGTAGAAGGAAAGGTTGAAGTTAACATAGTTTGGTTCATAAGGTTTAAAGAAAGAAACCATTTCCATAACATAAAAATGCAAGGTAAAGCAGCAGGTGCTGATGTAGAAGATGTAGAAAGTTATCCAGAAGATCTAACTAAGATCATTGATAAAGGTGGCTATGCTAAAAAAACAGATTTTCAGTGTAGATGAAAAACCCCTCTATTGGAAGAAGATGCCATCTAGGACTTTCCTAGATAGAGAGGATAATTCAGTGCCTGGATGTAAAGCACTAGGACTGGCTGACTCTTGTTAGGGGTTAATGCAGCTGACGACTTTAAGTTGAAGCCAATGCTTATTTGCTATTCTGAAAATCCTAGGGCCCTTAAGAATTATGCTAAATCTACTCTGCCTGTGTTCTATAAATGTATCAAAGAAGCCTGGATGATAGCACATCAGTTTACAGCATTGTTTACTGAATATGTTAAGCCTACTGTTGAGACCTACTGCTCAGAGAAAAAGATTTCTTTCAAAATTTACTGCTCATTCACAATATACCTCGTCCCCCAAGAGCTTTGAGGGAGATGTACAATGAAACTCATGTTGTTTTCATGCCTGCTAACACAACATCCATCCTGCAGCCCATGGATCAAGCAGTCATTTTGACTTTCAAGTTTTATTATTTAAGAAATACATTTTGTAATGATATAGCTGCATAGATAGTGATTCCTCGGATGGATCTGGACAAAGTAAATTGAAAGAATGGTAAATAGAGTCACCATTCTTGATGCCATTAAGAATATCGTGATTCATGGGAGGAGGTCAAGATAGCAGCGTTCACAGGAGTTTGGAAGAAGTTGATTCTAACCCTTGTGGATGATTTTGAGGGGTTCAAGATTTCAGTGGAGGAATTCACCCCTGATATGGTGGAAATCTTAAGAGAACTAGAATTGAAAACAGAGCCTGAAGATGTGATTGAATTACACAATCTCATGATGAAACTGGAATGGATGAGGCATTGCTTCTTATGGATGAGCAAAGAAACTGGTGAAGATGCTGTGAACATTGTTGAAATGACAACAAAGGATTTAGAATATCACATAAACTTTGTTGATAAAGCATCAGGGGTTTTGAGAAGATTGACTGATTTTGAAAGAACTTCTACTGTGGATAAAATGACTCTGATTTTGAAAAAAATTCTACTGTGGGTAAAATGCTAACAAACTATCGAATGCTACAGAGAAATCTTTCATGAATGGAAGAGTCAATTGATGCGGTGAAGTTTATTATTGTTTTATTTTAACAAATTGCCACAGTCACAAAAAATTCAGCAACCACCACCCTGACCAGTCAGCAGCCACCAATATCAGGGCAAGACTCTCCACCAGCAAAAAGATTACAGCCCCCTGAAGGCTCAGATGATGGTTAGCATTTTTTAGCAATGAAGTATTTTTAATTAAATTATATACATTGTTTATTTAGCTATAATGCTGTAGCACACTTAATAGACTACAGTATAGTATAAACATAATTTTATATGCATTGGGAAACCAAAACATTTGTTTGACTTGTTTTATTGCAATATTTGCTTTATTGCTGGGGTCTGGAACTGAATCCGCAGTATCTCTGAGGTATGCCTGTGTATGTTTAATATATTGCCAGGAATTGATAAGAGCTCTAAAGAAAAACAGAGATGGGTAAGGAGATATAGAATGAGGTGTTGGGGTGGTGGATGGTTGCTATATCAGATGGGGAAGCCATCCTTGATGAGGTGGCACTGGAGAGGGATCCAAATGAAGGGAAGGAGCAAGCATTGTTCTTATGGAGAAGATCCCTCCAGACAACAGGAACAGAAAGTCCCAAGGCCTTGAGACAGCAGCCAGCTTCACAGACTCAGGGGATATCGTAAAGGCCACTGTGTCTGGATCAAGGTGAAAGGGAGACAGGATGAAGATAAGGGCTGAAAATTAGCCAAGGGCCTTATTGTAGGGATCATTATAGACATCTGTAAGGACACTGGATTTTTTTTCATGGTTTTGGTTTTTGAACATTGGAGAAGCATGGCCCGATCTATCTTTTAAAAGAATTCTTTTTATACTGTTGTGTGGATAATAAACCAAACCACAGGGCAAAGGGATGGGGGGAGAGAGTACAGAGGGAAAGCAGGAAAATAGGGAGCCTCTGTCCCTTGACCTTAGCAAGCTCACAGTCTACTGGAGGAAAAGATCTTTAAGCAAAAAGCCCAGTCTTTTCTGAGTTTCTTTTGCAGAGGTGTCTATAGGCAGTGGTCATCTCTCATTGTGTTTCCATTGGTTTCAGGTCCTTTAAATCTTTGTTCTGTTAATTTATAATTTCCCTCTCAACCCATTTGGCTTTTCTTCCATTTTCATCTGGATCTTTCTGTTATTCCTTTGAGGACAATTAGTTTTTCTGGATGTCATTTATTCCTTAAACTTCTTCTACATGGGCCCATTTCTGTGATTCCCATAATCCCCCTATGGATCAATTTCTCTATATGCCAAATCTCAGATACATTTAAAGCTTCACATTAAAGACTGACAAATATTCCTCAAGCAAGGAAGGAAAAAGAATAAGAACATTTATTAAGAATGTACAGTGTATCTAGTACTTTGCTTGTATTATCTCATTTAATTCTAGATGAGGAAACTGAGGGTTATAGGCCACTCTCAAACTCCACTTCTAAAGCTTGTTCTCCCTTTCCATTTCACTCTTGTGTTCTCAGATTCTTCCCTTGGCCTTTAAACACTAGTTCCTCGGTTTGACATCTGGGACCATCAGTCCATCGGAAAGTGCTAGGGCAGTCATAGAACCAGAGTGAAGATATGAACATCTTTCACCCCCCAGGGTGTGCCGGGATCATCAGTAAATTCTTGATAGCTCTTGGATGAGAAATGTCTCTTAAACAGAAATAAGCTAGATATTATAATGCCCTTCTTTGGCTTTTATTTTGCATTCAAGGACAAGAAAGTGCTCGGGGCATTCAGGCCATCTCAAGAAGACCAAGGGCTCTGCTTACTTAGGAAATAAATCCTCCATTTTTTGGCTCTCAGCAGGTTTCCTGTAGCCCAGCATAATACCCAGTATTTGGAGGATGGGGGGGACCCAAGATTCTTGCTCCTTTTCCCTGGCCTCTTCAGTGGTATATACCAGTGTGCCTGGAAGGCTGTGTCCACATGACTCCGGAGAGCCTCCCTTTGGCTGCAGTGCTACAATGAGATGCAGAGGTATCTGTGATGTATAAACACTTTAGATGTCTGGGGCCAACCACATTTCCTCACTGAAAAATACAGTGACCTTTTGTGGCAGCTTTTCCAGGTTCATCAAATATTCTTTTTTTTTCTCTGTAAATCATCAGAATGTCCCAGAAATTCCAATTATAATATTCATTTTAAGATCCATATTCATTCAATCTATACTTCATTAACTATATGTTGAGCATCTGATAGGGTGAATAAGATGTGGCTCTTTCTCAGAAGGAGTTCAGGTCCTAGAGATGGATACATATAAAATAAGAGGCAATTATACAGTGGATGAAGTACCATTCATTCATCTGACAAATATTTTTGAGTGGTTCTAAATGCCAAATTCCTTGTCAAATCCTGAATATATATTGGTGATGATCCATCATCATGAAGCTTAAAGTCCAGGGAAGCCACAAGCAATTAACAAGTAAATGAACACATAAATAAGTCTATAGTTGCCAGCCTGTACATGGAAGAAACTAACAGTGTCCAGTGACAGAATATCGGGAAAACCCATTTAGATGAGGTAGTCAGGGAAGCCCTGGCTGATGGAAATACATTTAAGATCCAGAAGATAAAAAGGAGTTAATCAAGAGCATAAGGGAAGAACACTCCAGGCAAAGGGATTGGCATATTAGAAGCCTTGAAGTGAAGGCTAAGGAATTGATAGTAGCCCCAGACCATAGTGGACAAGGTGAGCTTAGAGAGGAGGTCAGGGCTAGATTATACAGAGCCTTATATGTCAAGGTAAGAAACATATAAGTACATATATCCAAAGTACGGTGACTAGCTATTAGAGAGGTAATATGACCATATTTATGCATGTTGCTGCAGAAACTCTCTTTACGCCCAAACCGGAGAGCAGGAATGTTACTGTCAAATCTCTACCATAGGTGATAAGGACAGCTGGCATTCCATTTCTGAAGGTGCAAGAAGATGCTAGGATCATTCCTCCTTTCCTCTTATAAGGCTGGGGTTTGAGATGTCAGGAAGGGAGCCAAGAGTGGTTTTTAATACAGGTCACTTTATTAGTCAGCCATAGGGGTGCTATGCAAAATACCAGAAATCTGTTGGCTTTTATAAAGGGTATTTATTTGGGGTAGGAGCTTACCGTTACCAGGCCATAAAGCATAAGTTATTTCCCTCACCAAAGTCTCTTGCCACGTGTTGGAGCAAAATGGCTGCCGATGTCTGTGAGGGTTCAGGTTCCTGGGTTCCTCTCTTCCCGGGGCTCCATTTCTCCCGGGGCTCAGCTGCGGCACTTTCTCCACAAGGCCAGCTGTAGAATATCAGGCAAAAGGCTCTGTCTATCTCCCCGAGGCCTCTGCCTGTGTTTAATGGAGACTTCTTTCCTTCCTCACATATCTCCGCATCAAAACTCCAACTCTGTCCTTTGCCATGTCTTTTATCTGTGCGCCCCCACCCACCAAGGGGCGGGGACTCAAGGCCCTACTGACATGGCCCAGTCAAAGCCCTAATCACGCCCAAAGAACAGACCAGTTTACAAGTATAATCCAATATCTATTTTTGGAATTCATAAATAATGCCAAACTGCTACAGTCACTGTGGGACCATGGACAATGAAGGGATCATGTGATTCAAAAAAAGGCCTCTGAGAGGTGATAACAAAGATGTTTGAAATGATCATTGAAATAGGCCAGGTGAAGAAGACAAGGAGAAGACTTCTAGGTAAGAGGGAGAAGAAAAGGCAAATATCCGGAGGCTAAGAGAATATGTGCATATTATAGGAATTAAATGTGGTTTAGTGTAGTTAGAGCATGGGGGGAGCAGGGGTGATGGAGGGGTAATGGAAGATGTGTATGTAATAGGGTGAAAGAGAGGGAGGAGCTAGATAACTAAGAACATCTTGTGTGAGGAAGTTTGTGGTTTACCATGAGGACAATGGGGAGGAGCCACTGATGGGTTTTAGGCAGGGGTGGGAGTCATAGAGTAGCATTTTAGTAGAGTCATGAGGGAAAGAGTGCAGAACACCTTTGAGTGTTGGAGGGGCCAATATTTCATGCAGGGTGATAAGTTAGGAAGCCAAAGCTCTAAGCGCGATATGAAGGTGATCACCTTCATAAATAAACAACAGTTGAGCTAGAGAAAAGTTTGCTAACTAGAAGGTGTCTTATTTTGCCAGGACTGCTAAGACAAACACCGCACACTGGTTAGCTTAAACAACAGGAATTTATTAGCTTAACGTCTGAAGTTTGGAAGTCCAAAACCAAGATAACAGTGGGCCGTGGCTTCTCCTAAGTTTGTAGCATTCTGGTGGTGGCTTGTTGGCAATCAGTCTTTGTCCCTGTCACATGGCGATCTGTCTCCTTCTGGCTCCTCCACTAGCTTCTCCTGAACTAACTGTATCCAAATTTCCTCCACCAGTAAGGACTTCAGTTATATTGGATTAAGGCCCATCCTCGTTCAGCTTAGCCTCATTGTAATAGGACCTTGGAAGAGAAGATCCCATTTACAAATGAGTTCATACCCACAGGACCAAAGGTTAGAACTTGAACATGTCTTTGAGGGGTTCAAGATTCAGTCTACCACAGAGCGATATTTAAATAAAAAAATTGGCAGGTCCTGGTGAAAAATTAAATTTGAGAGCTGAGGAAGAGGGATGAGTTAAAATGATACCCACCCTCACTCTGCCCTCCAAAGGGTTGCTTTGGCAACTGCTTAGATTATATTGGATTTGCTTAAACCTAGAAACCCAGAAGGAAGAGCAAGCATATTATTATTAGACATTTTTAGTCGAGATGTCTTTGGAACTCCAAGAGGAGACATTTGATGGATGTTTGGATATTTGACCTGGAATTCATGAGCAAGAAATGGGCATGAGATGAGGGCTTATATTTGGAAGTCATTAACATTGGGTGATAACTGGAGCCATGAGAGGAGGATGGGATCACCAAAATGTATAGAAAGAGTGACAAGAGGACCGAGGACCAATCTCTGGAGCCTTCCAGACATTTAAGGGACAAGCAGAAGAAGAGGAACAGCCAGAGAGAAGGTAGGAAAGTCAAGAGAGTAAGGTGTCTGGAAACAAAGGGGAGAGAACAAATGAGAAGGAAATGGTCCAGTGATGCAAAACACAAACGAGAATTCAAGTAAAGGCAGAAAACTGTCCATAAGAGTTAGCAACAAAGAGGATATTGTTTATCGTGGTGAGAGCCATTTATTTGGAATGGGGCAGGCAGAATGTATATTGCAGTAGGTTAAGATGTAAGGAACTAGAGGCAGACAGATAGCTTCTTTTCCAAGACTTTCCCTTACCCTAGAGAAGACACAGAAGTCTTTTATTAGACCATGTATTCTGATTTTTAGTTTGGAAGTATGGTCACCATACTTCTGGACATCCTCTGAATCCAAAGAATTAGATAATTTACGGAGAAGGAGAGGTGAGTCGAGATTCCAGGGGTGTTGTCTGCATTTAAGATTATAAACAATAAGGTCTGAAAAAAAAATCTTCCCTGACTCTTGGCTTTTTTAAAGCTGGAAGTGAATTTTCCTTGAGGGAATGATAGTCTATCAATGCTCTAATCTAAAATGATAACCTATCATTTTATAGTGTTCGGAGCTCTGTATTTAACCTTCATAGCAGCCTATAAGGTAGAGAATATTAGCCCCAATTGCAAAATAGATAAACTAGGCTCTAAGAGGTTTAGTGCCCCTTTTCACCCAGGTGGTACATGGTGAAGTCACTTTCTGATTGTTGAACCTTTATTTTCTTCACTATACCAAGTGGAATTTCTCCCACTCCGAGAGAATATGTGAGCCTGGAGCTCATGAGAGGGAGGGAAAATGAGCCACTTGGAACAGTGAATATGTGATTCCCTAGCTGGAAGAGGGCAGACCGCCATTTGAGAAGGAATTGATAAAACATACAAAATGAAACAAAGTCAGACCCAAAAAAAGGCATCATGCAAGGTTAAAATTATGTGAATAATGATGTGCATTAGTTATTTTAATGTCTTCCAAGTGCATTTCATTTTGAATGATATATTCGGATAGCACACATGGTAGCTATAATTGAAAAAACATGTAAGAGAATGACTGAATTCAAAGAATAAACATACAGCTGCGAGGAGGTTAGGAGTCAAAGGGGCAAGCATATGCCCTGTCCCCCAGGGATCTCATTAGTGCATGAGTGACCATACATGTAGAGGCTAAATGAATCTCACTGTTTGCAGAGACCCACAGTAAATGAGACAATGATGAATCAATAGTAATTAGGCCTATAGGTTCTCATTGACCCAGATGTCTGAAACCAAATGCCCTGCTCTGAGATTCCTTGAGAGGCAGAATGAAAAGATTTATAGACATGTGCTTCTTAAAACAAAAACAAAACAAAACAAAAAAAACCTTCCTTTTTATCTGAGAGCAGTGATGCCATTCTGAAGTAGAATATTGCTGGATTTAGTACAGACTCTCGACTTATGGCTAGAAAGGATGTTCTTGTGGCTTTTGTTAGAAATGTGATTTCTGTTGGACCAGGAGTAGAGAGAGCTGGGAGATAGAAAACCAGGATGGCATCTCATCCCCTCCAGATATACTGTTCTGGTCCTACATCCTCCGTGGAGGTTTCTAAGAACCTTTCTTAAAACTATAATAGGATCATTCTAAACAAGGTTTGGCTGTGGGCTTTGACAAATAATTTCTAACCTGAGATACACAAAACACATGGCTTCAAATTTGCACAGACAGGGCTTAAATTTGGACTTGGTCACAACTCTTTACCTCTTGGAGCTTCCTCTCTGTAAAGGGATGCTAGGATGCCTCCCTCACTGGGCTGTGGTGGAAGGCCTGGAGCCTCCTGAGGAAATGGCAGTTGATAGTGCTTTGGTTGTTGAGCTTTTTCCCCAACATCTTATTCTTCCAGACATGACCTAAGGCAAAAGATTTTTACAGGTGGGAATAAGGACAACAGCAAGAAGCAAAGAGTTTGCCTAGTGGGTAGAGCTGCCCTTGACTCCACCCCAGCACACATACCCCACCCTCTGACCCCCCCCACACACACACATTCTCACAGCTACACACACTTTCTCACTCATGCACTTACACAGAACAGTTTTGCTTTTCTGTATTTTATATATTGGGATTCCACATAAAAATTATATTTAATGAAAGGGTTCTGATAAAGGGAAAAAAGAGAATTTGAAAACTGTGGCTCTATAGCATTGTTTATTTAGATGATTTGGGGGAACTTCATGGTATCTTTGTGGATACGCAGTGTCACAAAACTAGAATTAGAAATTTCTGGGCCTTACATATAAAACATTTTAAAACCTTAATAAATATTGCCTTAGATGTCTTAGATATTAATGTCCCTTGGACATTGATTTCCTATACCTTTCTTTCCCCTGCCGTTATTCGAACCATGCATTTCACTCTTAAAGCCATAGTTCCAGGGATACCAATGGGAAGTGTCAAAGATGCCAAACCTCTGATACACTGCTTTCTTCTAGAATCCTTGGTTCAGAACTTTGGAAGGAAGTACCTTTAAAGAGGGGAAGGGTAATCAATTTTCATCTTTGTGTCACACAGTGAGATTTAACCCAGTGAGGTAGGCACTATTTTTTTTTTTTTTTTAAGATTTATTTTTATTTATTTATCCCCCACTTGCTGCTTGTGCTTGCTATGTCCATTTGCTTTGTGTTTGTCTGTGTCTGCTTGTCTCCCTTTGTTGGGTCATCTTGCTGCACCAGCTCACCGCGCCGCGTGGGCCGTCAGCTCATCATGCCACGTGGGCCAGCTTGCCTTCAAACCAGGAATCAAACCAGGGGCCTCCCATATGGTAAATGGGAGCCCAACCAATTGAGCCACAGCCACTTCCCGGTAGGCACTATTATACCTTTTTTGTGTAGGGGAGTTCTGAAGTTCAAAGAGACTAAATCACTGGCCCATGTTCCCTAGCTAGGACAGGGGAGTACCAAGATCTGAACCCAAGACATCTTGACTCCCAATCCCATCATTCTCTCTCTGTCTCTCTCTCACTTAAAGTCCACTTTGTCTGACAACTCATTTTACATATGAGGAAACTGAAAAGGAGAAAGAACTAACACAGGGTCATTTGGTGGCTTTAGGTTGGAAATCAAACCTCCTGACTCCTGATTCTAGCTGTGTTCTCTATGTTCGCTCACTTCCCCTTAGCAAACCCCTGTCCTGACTTTGGGAACTTATAGGTGTCTCCATTGGTCCTCATCATTGTTATTACTACAATTTTGATACTGATTTTAAAAATCCTTTACACATGTATAGTATTGTACAGTTTACAAAATACCATGTCTTGGCATGCATAATTTTCTTTGATCTTCACAATAACCCTGTGAGGTAAGTTGGACAGGGATGATGATATCTGTTTTCACAGATGAGAAGGCGGTTCAGAAAGTTTGTATAATGTTCTTATGGTCACACAGTTATTAGCAGTAAAGACATTCCTGGACTCTATAGGTGTGCTCATTCCAAACCTTTCCACTCTCCACTAAGGAATGCCACCTTTTCTTGGGGATAGTACAGTGTGATTTGAGAGCATAATATGCTAGTTTCTCTGGGTTTGGGGTAGTTTCTCTGCTGAAACTTTTGGGACCCTGCATACTTAACTGCCTGATATGGAAGTACAAGTGGTTTCTTTTTACAGAACAATTTGCTTCCCGACCTTACCCCCCTTTTCAAAACAAAATCTATTTCTCTTCCAGATGCCAGAGTGTATATGAATATTTGAACAGTCACCTGGATCTGATTAAGAAGGCTCAGTCTGTGGGTTTCCTCACTGTTGATTTACATGTTTGGCCAGATTTCCATGGTAACCGGTCTCCCTTAGCAGATCTGACACTAAAGGGCATGGTAAGTAACAGCCAGTCCTTGCATGAAGGCCAAGGCAGGCCAAAGAGCTACAAAGTTTGGAAGAAGCAAAGTGAGGAGAAAAGGAAACAAAACAAAGCAGGCCAACAGCCCACTGGCTTCTTGTGGATGTGTTGCTGATATGAAGGCCGTTGCTGCTCTCCAGGATGATTTGCTGAAAGTTCTTATTGTTTCTGAGCCAACCTTGAGAGCGTTAAAAGCAATATTTCTAACATGTAGCTACTCCTGCCCCTTCGTCCCATCGGGTGGCTGGAAGTTGTGAGCTTCTTGCCTATGTGATCTTTGTATTTACATAGGTTTGTGAGGTCATGGTTTCCATCTCCATCTTTAGGCCATCTGGTAAATAAGTGGTACATATTAACCACCCATGGTCTCACTTGGCACAGCTACCCATCTGCCTAGGCACTGTGAGGGCTGTTCAGAGAGTCCAAGCTATTATTATTAGTACTTCAGATTAAGTTTTTGTAAAATAAATACAATTAATAACTTATGTTAGTGGATAAACTCAGTTTTTAGTGACCTTAGGGTCCCTTCTAGCACTGAGATTCTAGGCCCTCCAGGAAGGGCAAGGAAGAATTTGGTGCAGGGAGCTCATAGCCTCCAAAGCTGACCTCTAACAGCCTGGAGGCCAAGAGAGATTGGATGTCTGAGACAGCAGTAAATCAACCTAGAAAGGCTCCATCACGTTTTAGGATGGATGAAGCAGGTTAAAGCTAGAGATGTGGAGCTAAGCTTCAGGTCCAAGTGACCAGGATAAGCCACAAATAAGAAAATAAGCCATGAATTCAGAATCCAGTAAGGTCATAAAGAAGTTGAAAAGCAGAGTGTGAGGTAAATTGCAGAATGGAGGCTGTGAACACTGCAAGGTTTATGCACAGGGACTGCGTCACAATGAACAGGCCTGCCAGCTTGAGAACTTTAAGGCTCAAAATACTATGGTTTTATGGTTATTTTTATTGAGATGGTTTTAAATATTTTTATGATACCAACAGGAAGACCTAACCTTTATTTTCATTACCTAGTTGACATAATCAACTGTTGCTAATAAAAGGGAGTCATGGTGAGAAGAAAACAAAATTGGACATAGCAAAAGTTCTGTCTGTCTGGACTCTATGGAGCATGCCTACACAACAAATAATGAGCTTGACCTTCTCATTTGGCCTGTGGAGGCAAAAGAGGAATGTCTTGAAGACCATGTGGCAACAGGCTGCACTTTCAGATAAATGACTCTCTGGGTGCTAGCAGAAGTTACAGGAAGCACACTTTTTGTATGGGTGCAAAAAAGGGTGTCTTAGAGACAAATTTATCAGAAGCCAAATACATAAACAATTAGTCACTTAAACTATTAAGAAGTTATAAAATGACCCCCAAAACAAGGCAGAGTTGCATGGTATCTTAGTTTCCTAGGGCTTCTGTAACCAAGGACCACAAACTGGGTGGCATAAAACAACAAAAATCTATAACCTCACAATACTGGACCCTGGAAGTCTGAAAAAGGGTGTCACCAATGCCCTGCTCCCTCTGCAGCCTGTAGGGGAGAACCCTTCCTTGCCTCTTCCTAGCTTCTGGTGGTTTCCCTGCAGTTCTTAACTTTATTGGCTCGCAGCTGCAGCACTTCAGTCTGCCTCTGTCATCAAATGCCTCGGTTGTCACATGGTGTTCTCTTCTGTGTCTGTGTGTCTTTGTCCAAGCTTCCCTTTTCTTATAAGGACACCCGTCATTTTGGATTAGGACTCACTCTAATCCAGTTTGGCCTCGTCTTAACGAATCATGTCTTCAAAGGCACTGTTTCCAAATAAAGTCACATTCATGGGACCAGAGGTTAGGACTTGAACAGATTTTCTTGGGGAACACAGTTTAACCAATAACACGTAGTACAATGATCGTGTGCCCTGGAGTTGCACAGACCTAGGCTCCTTTCCTTGCCAACAGCTGTAGTACCCAGCTTCCACCCCCAGAGTCAGGTGACATGTTCCCCCGTGACTTCTTAAAACCTGCTTCTTAAAACCAAGCCTCACTTCCAAAGACAGGAACTGCCATCATTAAGGATAGTCTAATGAAGGTGACCCAAATGCAGAGTGTAATTCCAAAGGAGTCGATAGAATATTTTGAGGAATGGCCATCTCATTAGAATAAGTATGTTCTCACCAAAGGAGACTCCTTTAATGGGGGCATAAGCCCAATTGGATCTAAAAATCCTGGTTTGTTTACTTTTTTAATAGTTTTATTGTCTTATAAACATACCTCATGTATCACATGATATTTCTTAGCAATGATTTCTCTTATGTAACTGTCCTCAGGTTAGACTGACACTGGAATAGCCATTAGTCCATCAGTTCATATTACAACACTGGAAGGAGAAGGTGACCCAGAAGTGTAGTAAAAAATAGAAGAAAGGCAATTCTGTGCTAAACATTGCCCCTAAAATCTCTTTCCTTCAATCCAATTTTCTATAACATCAAAATAATTCCCCTGAAATACATCTGTTATTTTATTTCCTTTCACCAGAACTACAATGACTCCTATATCCAGTACTTATTCAATAAATATTTATTGGGTACCTACTACCTGCAAAGCACACCCACAGATATAGTAAGGTACAACAATTCCTATATTCATGGACCGTGCTTAAGAGGGGAAGCAAAGTTTTTGATAAAATTATAAGTTTAAAAATTACATAGCAATTAGAATTGTCAGGATAATCTCCATAGGGTTATGATCTCTATTTTGGCTTCTGAAACTTTTCTCTGGGCACATAGTGAGTCTTAATATGTGCGTATTCATAGTTGATAGTCAACATGGAGATAATAAAGAGGTCATTTATTCCTTTAGAAAAATATACATAGGAACAATTTACTAATACCAAATGGACTAGATTGCCAATGACCCTTACTATTCATGTGGTAAGTATTTAATGCCAATACTAATGTCTAGGTAAGTTAAAATAAGTTATCATTTTATTATAAATCTGAATACTTTCTTTGTTCATTGGTGAATTAATTAATTATTTAAGAAATACAAGCCCTCGTCTGGTTGATGGGGGCTATAAAAGTAACTATACACAATCCCAGTTCTCAAAAAGATAACGGTCTTTGGGGTTGGGGGCAGGCAAGAATATGTAAAACTGCAGTGGGAATATGGGATCAAGCTCCAGGAGTCACTCAACGTCCAGGCTTCTGGCTGCATGGAATTTGATTGCCTAACCTGGCCTCAGTCAGGAAAGAAGGCTCCAGAGAGGGGTGATACTGAGTCAAGCAGGGGAGAGAGTTTAGGGCCAAGGGAATCATAGTATATGTATGTGCCTATCTATAATTTTGGCTCCTTGTATAAAAGTCTGACCAATGATAGGATGCATTTAATATTTTATCTTGGTAATAAAAAAAGAAAACGTTTTCTCAAAGAACCACTCGACACTCTCCATACTCCTGTTTAAGCAACATTGCCCTCTCCCAGTTCTTTCCTCCCTGCTTGGTTGGCTCTTTTCTCTTACCTTTGTTAGACACTAATCCATTCAGTAAATTTATTGAGCACTAACTATGTGCAGGCCTATGCTAGGCCCAGAGAATACAAATGAAAAGACACAGTACCTGTTCTGAGTTCACAGAAAAGTGGGGGAGATAATTACTATACGTTTGCATCATCCAGTATGATCCCTGTAACACACATGCCTGGGCTCAGTAAGTGCCTGACCTTGGAGTTTCTGTTCACAGTGGCATTTGGCTAGTAAGCCCTGATGCACCCTTTCTCTAATCTACTTGAAAGCACCTGTGAACACACAAAAAAGACATAAACTCAAATTTGGTGTACTTTACAAACTAACTAGAGTTGTAGAAATTTTGAAAGAGTCCTTTGCCTCTTTGAATACATGACCAGTTTCAAAAACAACTTTAAAAATTAGGTTGACATTCAGCTAGGAAAACTAGGATTGGCATTTCCAGACAGAATCTGGGAAAATTTTCCAGGATCTAAAAGACTAATGTAGCTTGTATGATAAACAAAATATATGAAATATGAACAACATATATCTCCAGCTTTGCAAAAGTTAGGACCTCTCCACACTCTGCTCCCTAGCTTAAAATTGCAAGGTCCCTTCAAGCCCAAAAACAGGTAGTCTACTCTGCTGCTGATAGCTTTTTGTTTGTGTTTTTGAAGCAGCCAGTAAGCTGAATTTCCCACATTCCTCCCACAACATGCACTTTACCTTCCTTTTCCAATTCAATCCATTAGAAAACTGCCAACCTAAGAAGCTGGCTGGGCAGGAAGTATGACTTAGGATCTATGGTTATGCCTTGCATTCTAAAAAACCTGATTAAAAGACTGTTAATGGGACAGAGACAGGAAAAGCCATGGTGGCTGTGAGTTTGGGGTGGTGGTGTGGTTTTTTATGTATACTGTGTGTTCTAGGGATTAGAAAGTCAGGCCATGGTGCCTCCACCTCAGTCCAGTAAAACTACACAAAATAAAATCTGCTAGATTCTAGGAATTGGCATCTAGCTATAGCTCTGAAGGGGCAAATCCAAGTGTAAGTGAGTGTGGCTAAAATTAAATCATATGTATTGTATCCTGGGGAATACTGAAAAAAATACATATATATATGTATAATTAAAAGGAAAAGAATAAAGTGAGTCCCATAGGAAAAACATATTGCACACAAAGAAAAAGAAATACCATTTTGAACACATAGGGAAAGGTCTCTAAAAAATATTGTGAATGTAATTGAATTATGTATTTGAATATGGTTTAAAGTGGGAATTTTAGGTTGTATGTGCATTACTAGAAATTAAAATTAAAAAAGCATAGGACTGTACAACACAAACAGTGAACCCTAATGTATGCAAAGTGGGAATTTCTCCATCGAGCTAAACTGTCCCCTTGAACCCTAATGTAACCTATGGACTATATAGTTAATAGTACAGCCGTAATATTCTTTCATCAGTTGTAACAAAGATATCTCACTAATGCAAAGTGTTAATAATGGAAGGGAGCATATGGGAACTTTCTATTTTCTGCATGATTTTTCTATAAACCTACAACTTCTCTAATAAAAAAATTTTCATAAATAAATAAATGTATATACTCCTAAAACCAGAAGAAAATACTAGAGAACTCCTTAGCATATTCTGTGGGGAAAAGAAAAGGAACATTTCTACAAAATAGGCTGAAACTTATTAGAAACGAATGAGTTAAGATGAAAATACAACAGTATGAGAAAAGAGAAGAAAAGGGAAATTACAGAGACAAGACAAGTAAAATTGCCATAACAGTTTTTTGAAGGCAATAAGAAATGCAGTTTTCCCAAAAACATAGATCAGGGTTTTCATAAGAAGTAGCATATATTTTAAATTTACCATATTGGGGGAAAAAAAAAACAACTTTTTGAGGATGGGGCTTTGGCTTTACTTCTTAAATATCAACAGTGCTGGGGAACGGGTGTAGCTCATTGGTTATGTGCCTGCTTTGCATATACAAGGTCCTGGGTTCAATCCCCAGTACTACCAAAAAAAAAAAAAATAGTGCTTAGGTCAGAGACTGACACCGAAAAATTGCCCAACGGTCAAGCGATTATTTAAATCTCTGTTTGCCAAATGAGGAACAATACATGACCTGTCCAGAGTCACAAAGCAAAGAAGTGGCAGGCCTTAAATAGAAATAGGAATCCTGACTTTTAGGATGTACACCCCCGTTAGGCTGCCATAGTGCTTGACTTGACAAAATACCTGAGGACTATTAAAAGGAGTCCCGCCAGGTAGACCATCCATGCCTCACTACTGCACCACACTCCCGCCTCCTCTAAACTCCAACCACCAACCTCATCACTCAGCCTCCCATTTTATCCCTTACTCTGGTCTTTGGATTTAAGCTCTGACCCTGTCTCTTTTCAGTGATGGTTCTAGGCCCCTCCTCACCCTCACTGATTCAGATTTCACAGTTTATCACCACTCCCAGTCTGACCTGACTCTAAACGCTTCCACTCTGTGTGCCTACCCGTATAAGTGAAAAAAGGACATAACCCAAGACTCTTCCCATTATCTTCGATAGTATCATTTTTTTTTCCTCCTTGTTCTGATAATAGTTGTCTCCCTGCAATGGACTCACTGTTTCATATTTTCTTTGAGGATGCAGTGTCACCCTGTAGCAGTGGGCTAAAAAGAGGTGGTGAAGGTTAGGGGGTGAGCAACTTCGGAATATGCTTGGACCACTTGATCAATGAGGCACAGGGAAGTGAGGGCTGCACCTAAGCTTATTTAAAAGAAGCAGAAGTTTGGCTTGCAATCAGTATCAGAGCATTTAATAATGCTGAATCTAGGTTCTAGAACAAACAATCAAAAACATCACTTGCCTTTAAAGTAAAGAAATAAGACATAGTCACACTTAAAGCTAGATGAAGCTGTATACTCACCATTGGTTTAGGTATTTTTTGGTGGTGGTTTTTATTTTTAATGTTTGGTTGGGTGGTTTTTACTACTGTGAAACAGTAAAGAGAGCCTGGTATTGTCAGGCCTGAATTTGCATCCTGGCTTGAAATGTTCTTTAAGAGTTAATCTGCTCATCAGTAATGCCCTTGCATGGTCAGTGTCAAAGTCAAATGTAGAAGTGCTGGCAGAGTGACTAGCACAGAGTAAAAAGAAAAAAACAAAGGCTTGAGTCTGTAGCTCCTTCTTAGTGACCCTTATTTACATGTTTACAAGATGGCCAGTGGCGTTCTAAGTGTGGCCTTTGAACCCTGAGCAGCCAACTATGGGCCATCTAGCTTGGTGCCAGGATCAGCTGGGCTCATCAGCCTCTGAGGTCCCAGTCATGAACAACCAACTAAAGAAAATAGTTTAATACAAGTCTGGAAATTACTTTTCTCTAGCCTCCTGGTTACTTAAGGCCTCGGCCTTAAATTTCCTCATCAACATGATAGGAATCTCAAATTTATTTTACCTTACAAGCTAGCTAGTGTTTGTTTTATTTTTTTTCCCTGAAACACCCACACCAAGAAGTAAATTACCTTGGAGACACATCAGGTCATGAAAACACACCTTATTTCACCATTGGTTGAAACTTGTTTTCTCTATTTCATTTTTCAAGTACAGCACTATTCAGAGCAGGAAGAGCTGTGATTTCTAACATCAGGCTATATGCTGCTCAAAGTGCTGGAGAAGTTGAATGCTGCTCCAGCAACACTTCAAAGCAAGCACAGAACAAGTGTGTAGGTGGAGAACTGGGAGAGAGTCAGGAAAGAAGCATTAGGCGATCTTAGCCAGTTCCCAGAAAACCAAATCTGTGCTAGAGATGGGCATTGCTAAACAGATTCAGATGTAAGTAGAATCAGCAACTCAGATGAGCTCAATAGAGGCTTCTTCTGTTGAGGCAGATGGATAATGGAGCTGGAAACTCATGAGAAAATTGAACCAGAGTTTGAGTGATATATTTATAAACCTTTGAAACACATGGACACTTGACATGAGTTTGTTGATGTTTTTGTTGTTATTTAATGTGGTTTTATTTAGCCATTGTTTACATATTGGTTTTGCCCATGAAAAATTGAGTCCTGTAACAAAACTTAATCTCCTTGGTGTCATTTAACTGGTTTTCTGATCATGTGTTTTCTTATTGCAGTGACTAATTTGCCAGCTGGTATTGTGATTTTTAATAGCTACCATTTTTTAAGGGATCACCATATGTGGTAGGTGCCATGGCAGATTCTTCACATGCATCATTACCGACTTTCACAATTACCCTGCAAGATATTGTTGTTGCCCCATTTAAAAGAATAGAGAAATTGAGGCTCAGAGAGTTTAAGTAATTTACCCAGAGGAAAAAGAGTAGAAGTGGGATTAGAACCCAGAGAGTTCAAACCTAAGTCACTGACATTCTTTGGAATAAATAAAACCTAGATCTTTATGTTTTTCTCCCTTCTTCTCCTTTGTTTTCAATATTCCTGCCATATTTTTGTCTCATTTTAGTGACTTTTAAAATTATACTACAGAATCAGACTTTTATTTCTATCTTCCCTTTATACACCAAACAATAAGTAAAACCAAGGGTATAGACCATAGACAGGAGTCCTTCCCAAGGTAATGTATAATGGTAAAAGGCTAAGGAATGAATTAGGTAAAAATCTGCTAGGAAGACCCAAGAGACAAGTAATGAGGAAGAACTAAGGTCAGAGGACCAAGGATGGGAGCCAAGTTGGCACACAGACCCAAGACAGTAAGAAAAGCCAGGACATTTGTACAGAACAGCTTCCGGATACTGATGCATGAGCATATCAAAATGCTCTGGTCTTAGAGCAGGAGCAGGGCAGACAGCAGTGTGAAGTGCCTGGTACATTTAGAAAACAGCAAGTGGACTAGCATTGTGTGGTGTAGATTTCACCAATAGAATAAAGTTATGAGAAAGAATGTCAATCCATCATGTAGTCATAGTATGTATATTTTAGTTGTCTATTGCTGTCACAATAAATTAACACAAACTTAGCTGCTTAAATGTTTTATCTTACAGAAGTTCAGAGGTCCAATTTGGCTCTGCTCGTTTCTCTGTTCCAAGTTTCACAAGACCAAAATAAAGAGCACTTACTGGGAGGTTCTGGGAAAAACCTGCTTCCAGGCTTGTTCAAATTGTTGTCCAAATTCAGTGCCATGCAGTTGTAGGACTGAGGTCCTTATTTCCCTGTTGACTTCAGCATCTAGAGGCTGCCCACATTCCTTGGCTTGTGGCCCCCTTTCTCCATCTTAATAGCCAGCAATAGTGGGCCAAGTCCTTCTCACACTTTGAATATCTTGGACTTCCCCTTCTGCCTCATCTCTCCTGCCTTCCTCTTGCTACCACATCTCTCTTACTGACTTTTCTGCCTTCCTCTTCAGCTTTTAAGGGCCCACATTGAATCTATTGGGATAATCCAGAATTATCTTCCTGTCTTAAAGTCAGCTGGTTTGTAAATGCAAAGTCCCTTTAAGCAGTGCCTCGATTTACGTTTGAATAAACGGGATGGGGACATCTTTAGAATTCTGCCTATCACATTGTGTTAGCACATTAGTCTGCATTTCCCAAAGCCAGATGGGATTTAGGCAATGCCAAGTGTTAGCCTAGATTCCTAACATTTACTAAAACCTCTAAACATTTTTGGGAAGAGTTGTCCCGCTTTCTCTTCCAGGCTGCTGGTTATCTCAGACCTGTCCTCCAATCTCTCTTCCCCCTTTCAGAGGTGTTCTATAAATCTTTCTCTGATCTTGCTCGTTGCCTTGCTGTCTGTCCATCGACTCTGCCTTTGTTATTGACTGAGCAAACAGAGCATTTTTGCTGCTCCATCGTGTTCTGAAAAGCTTTTAATGAATTCCCCTGAGCCTTGAACACCCCTTCAAGCTCTGAAGACCCTAGAAATCCTAAGCCTGGGAATCTTAGTTTTATGGTTTTTTTTAGTAAACTTTGAAGACCCCTTGGGAAACTTCCTGAGCCTTTTTCCTTACTAATATATATAATCACATCAATTCCTATAACAACTAGGAAGAAAAAAAATTAACTCTCTAAATTACTAACACATTTGGTGATAGTCTCTCCTATTTTGGGGCCTGAAAAACTACAGTTTATAAAATAGGGGCAACTTACAAGTTGGGGCAGTGGTTCCCACACTTTATTGTGCATTAGGAGCTTGCTGAAAATGTAAATTGCTGGGCCCATTCCAAAGGCTTAATAAATCTGGAGTAGAATCCCAAGATATCTGCATTTGACTGGGATTCCAGGAAAGAGTTGAGATATGCCCAAGTTCACACAGCTACTAAGTGACAGCAAGATTTAAGCTGAATTCTAGGGTGAAGAGTTACCATCTATAGAGTGAAGGGAATTGTGAAGGTTGATAAGCACTAGCATTTCCCCCAAGGAGACCTTGCAAGTATTCCCTCACTTTACTATCACTTGGCAGTAGCAGCAAGGCCCACTCATCAGGGGTACATTCTCTATACTCATAGTCATCCCTACCTTTAGCATGGTCCAGATGCTAATGGTCAACATACCTTCTGCCTTGGCTTCCTCTCACACAGTATAGCCACTGGTCCTCAGTGCCCCTCACTAGTATCCTGGTGGTATCAAGAGCATGTTGGAGGAGATGTTTTATTGCTGTATCCCAATTAATGCATGGGATTGAGCCCTTCATCCAGTTTAAGACAAAGAGAATGAACATTTATTAAGTGCCACCTGTGTGCACGTAGTTGGAACTACAAGAGCTAGAGGAGAAGTATTTAGCTCTTGTAGGCACAGCACAGCTTATTGAAAAAGAAAAGCAGTTTTCAAATGATCTCATCTAATCCCCATTTTACAGATGAAAAAATCAAGACTCAGAGAGGTTACAAATATCCTGCAGCCAGTTAAGTGGGAATGTCAAGATTTCAACCAAGGTGTCTGACTCTAATGCTCATCTTCTTTCATTCTATCTACATTTCTCTTCCAAATTAAAAAATCCCAATATTTACATAAATATTTCATATCCGTAATCTACGATGTTGAAATTATAAATTGCAGTCGTTTGCATCTTTTTGGCAGCCAAATGCGGCTTTCACACATTTCTAAATATTAATGATAAGAACTTTCTCTTACAGTTCTCATAATTACGTAATAGCCAAAATATATAAAATGTGCTTACCATTGCATCTGTCAAGGGGCTTCCCCACCCATTTCATCGTCTCTCGCAAACTTTCAAAATAGGCATATCCACATCTGTGAACACACTCCTTCTACTTCCTCCCCGCTTCCTCTTATTGATGGAGCAGTTCAGCTTTCAGCCTGGGTATTGGCCCGTTTGGTCTGTCCCAGACTTCTCACTCATAAAAGCTGTATCTCCCTTGGCTCTCTCAGAGCTCTGCCCACCTTCCCAGCAAGACAGCTCCCTGAAGGCCCTGTAGCCTGGCAAGCAGTCCACATGGCAGGCACTCCTTAGAAAGTTCCATCTTGAGCTGAGTGCTATTTGACTATTTTCTGTATTACTCAAGGCCACTAGTATTTGAGAGAGAATCCAAAGGACATGATGAACATCCATTCTTCTGGTGTCTCCATCTGCATTTCAGGTGAGATGTCAAGGAAGCAGGAACTCCAAACATAGTAAGTTTGTACTTGAGAGAAAAATATCTTTCACTGAATCACATTTCTGCACCATGATCCTGATATTCATGATAAGGCAATGTTAGAAATGGCTATAGGAGGACTGCTTCTTCCCTTTTGATACCAAGTCCCTTCCATGTAATGATCCATGTAATAAATCCCATCTGGAATTTCTTCCCAGGAATAATTTTATCTCCCTTGAAGGATAGGTATGTTTTGTTTATCAGAAAAGAAAGCTGTTTCACCCATCATGTGTCTCTTTTTGCCATGGCTATTAGCAGCTCAAGAGTAGAATTTCATGCTCAATTAGAGTGAATATTTCATTCTCAGTTTCTGTAAAAAAAAAAAAAAAAGTTATTTCCCCATTCCTTGCTGAGCTGGAAGTTTGTTGTTGTTGTTTTTTTTTTAAAAAAAAGGATCCATAATATCTTTTGGTTTGAATACCAATACCTTTTGGAGGGTCTCATAGATATCTGCTGGAGATGAAGGAAGCTAAATCTGGCAATATTATCACACCACTTCTTTTCTCTGGGTTCTAACTAATTGAGAAAGATACCAGAACCAGTTATGTTATCAAAGTTATTATACAAAACTCTAGGGTTCCTTATAAATATTAATAGGGGAAAACATCTTATACCCATGGTCAAATTCTCTCCTCATCCTCATCACCAATTAGCCAGATCTGGTTTTCAGGACCCACCCATTCAGAGACTTGGGCCTGCTAAGCAGACATGTACCCAGCCAGAGGATCATTCCATGTTCACAGTGATTACAAAGAGAGGGAGCCAGAGGGAGGCAGCTTCCCGGACTAGCTGTGGAGGAAAGCTCTAAGCCATGGTCATGTCAGCTTCCCAAGAGACCAACAGCAGAGATCCTCTGCTTGAGGCCAAGCCAGTACAGAAAAGTGAGAGACCACTCATGACTTGTGATCTTTACCCAGGACCTCTGAAGACTACGATGTAAATTGCCCACACGAGAGTGTGCAGTTGTGGGGGCTTATAAGAGGGCTGAAATCCAGTCCACCCTCTACCTTTTAATAATTCATTCCCCCGGATGGGGTGCCTTTTGCATTTAGCTCACCTGGAGGAAGCATCTTTTTCTAATTCACACAAAAGCCCCATTTGAGCTGGCAGGGACCCTACTTTTACCAGTCTCGTATAAGTTACTCCTCTGATGAGGCAGGGTAAGTGTGCAGGGGAGCTGGGAACATGGAGCAAGGGAAGAAGAAGAGTTTTTCCAATGCTTTTCTCTCTTGGGGCCTGGGTAAGTGTCTCCTCCCTTCTGTGAATATGGAAAAAGCCAAGGTAGTAAATATTGTTTACCTATAATTACATAATTTGACAGAGAAAGATAAGACATTAGGAGGGAGAATGATGTCCAAAAGGAAAAAGAGAGCACTGAATTGTCACTTACTCATCTATTTAATACCTACCAGGCACAGCAGTAAGCATTGGAGATACTAAGGCTGGTATCTCCACAGTATATAGTGAGTAGATATGAGATTCTGGTTTCCATTTCCTATATTCCTTGAGGCAAATTCTTTCCTCGCCTGTGAAATGAAGTTCTATAATATCAGTTGCAGTTCATGTTCTCTTCTAGCTCCAGATTCTTTGTCTATGTTTAGGTTTCCAGGGAACTTTGTGAAGTTTATTCCTCCACAATTATTGGCTTCAAAAGATGCATCCCCACAGTTACAGTGAAGAGACTTAAGGCTATCAATAAACACTAGGCCACATGCTTCCCAAGATATAGCATGTGGTTTTCTGACAGAGATTCTTAATTAAAAGGGAGCTTGCCAAAAAGAGATGTTTGTCTGTCCGGAAGGAAATGTTGATGAAGGTCTTCACCTGCTTTACTAATATCCACACATAGCTGAAAGGAGTTAACGTCTTTGAATGTCATATTTGCCATTAATCTAATTTGCCTTCTAAATTTCATTAAATAAAAGCAAGCAAGCAGGTACCAAATCTTCCATCTAACTGTGTGTCGAAACCAAAGCCATAGTTCTAAATCTGGTTGTCCAGTTTTTGTCAAGAAAAACTACCAACAGGTAGCTCCATTGAATTCAGGACTCCCCTCATCAACAGACTTAGATGAGTAGTTCAGAATAACAAGAATGTAGGATGTTAAGTAAGGAAGGCAAGAGGAGATGCTGGAGAGGCAAGCAGCAGTGAACAAGTTCGCTGGGGTACATCAGACATGTGAGGGCATTTCTACTGTGAATTGAGGACAATGGGGAGGGTTTTTAACTGGGGAGTAGCCTGATCAGATTTGCATTTCAGAACGATCATTTTGGCTCCATTGTAGAGAGGAGCATAATTACAGAGAGGAAGCTCTCTTTGGAGGGTCTTTCAACAATCAAGAAGGACAAATGGTGGACTGGATTAGGAAGCGAGTGACAATGAGGAAGAGAAGGAGATGGATTCAAAAACTATTTTGGGGAAGCAGATGTGGCTCAAGTGATTGGGCTCCCACCTACCACATGACCTCCCAGGTTCAGTTCCTGGTGCCTCCTAGAGAAGATGAGCAAGACAGCGAGCTGGCGGGACAGGCTGGCACAGCGAGCTGACACAACAAGATGACACAACCAGGAGACATAAAGAGGAAACACAATGAGAGACACAACAAAGCAGGAAGCTAAGGTGGCCCAAGCGATTGAGCACCTCTCTCCCACATGGGAGATCCCGGGTTTGGTTCCCGGTGCCTCCTAAAGAGAAGATGAAAGAGCACACAGTGAATGGACACAGAGAGCAGACAGTGAGCGCAGACAATGGGGTGGGGTGGGGGGATAAATATATTCAAATCTTAAAAATATATATTTGGAAGATCAAAATGTACAGGACTCGGAAACATTAAATATGGGAAGGGAGGGAAAAATCAAGGAAGAGATTCCTGGATTTGTAGTGTGAGCAGCCAAATGGTGTTTGTGGCCTGCAACAGGCCAGGACTGGTCACTTTATCTGGATTTGGGGTGGAATCTGGAGAAATGAAGGTCAGAGACCTGGGTAGACCAATCACTCCCTTATTTTAGTGTAAACTACATATTGACACCAAGTTGAACTCAGGAGCATACACACTGATGACCCTGAATTAATTTTGTAATGTAAAAATGTAAAGTGAATTCTGGCACTGATGTTCACAACTTCAGGCCAAGCTTGAAGAAACCATCAGTCTTTACCTTCTGCAAATACCCTGAGAGAACACTTTGATGAATGGGAGATGTGAAGGTAGAACTGTGAACAAATCTTGACAGCAACCAAATCCAGCATTCTGTTCGGATCTGGAATCTCTCAGAGATTGACATATTCTATATAAGCATATGGTTCTGATTGACTTCAATGGAATCCTCTTGCAAACCACAGATTCTAAATTATCCTCTAGAAGGTATAAAATTTATAGAGGATATATTCTTTTACCCTGATTACCCCTGGATGCAGTACACTGAATTCTGACAGTAGCCAAACCTGGAGTGAGATTATCTTTTACTAGAATGCCATTGTTAACATGTTGATTTCTGTAAGCCACAGAAAATAGGTATTTGTAAGAAAAGAACATTTTTTTAAAAGAAGAGGAAAGATTTTTAGGACATATCAAATGCAGTCTTCCTACAATGTTACAGTATTTGTTTTGTTTTGTTTTTGTTTAATCCAAGGGCAAGACATTTTCTTTTAGGGAGGAAGGGACAGTTTTTCCCAAGTCTGGAGATTAAACTATTTAGTAGGCATTTCACGTTCAACTCACAAAAAGAGGATTTGCATATGAACTTGTTTCAGCAAGAAAACACATCTGAGCATGTTTCATGGGAACTATATCTGTGGCAGCTCCTTTTGGCCATCTCTTTTTCTTTTCTTCATCCCTGCAGGTCACCGGATTGAAACTGTCTCAGGACCTTGATGATCTTGCCATTCTCTACCTGGCCACAGTTCAAGCCATTGCTGTAAGACACTTCAGTGCCATTCTTAAAGAGACTTAAAACTATCGATACATGTTAGGCTACATGCTCCCCAAGATACAGCATATGCTTTTGTGACAGAGACTTTTAATTAAAAGGGAGCTTGCCAAAAAGAGATGCTTGTCTGTCCAGAAGGAAATGTTGATGAAGGTCTTCACCTGCTTTACTAATAACCGCATGTAGCTGAAAGGAGTTAACGTCTTTGAATCTCATATTTGCCATTAATCTAATTTGCCTTCTAAATTTCATTAAATAGAAGCAAGCAAGCAGATACCATGAATGCTTGCATTAAGAAATGCTGGTGTAAATGTCCAAAATTATAAAACATGTGATATTATGCATTTCACAAAAGGATTCATTACAGGGTTCCTTTAAATAACAAGCTTCCTTAAAACAAGTGTTTGTATTTAGATAATTAGCTGCTTAAATGAGAGATTTGGATGGTTAGGGAGGGTGGAATTTAAAGCTAAAGTGTTAAGAGCTCCTAAACTGGTCATCAATCAAAAATGAAAACAAAATCCTTGGAAGACTATTGTCCATGGAATCTTACTCTCTAGAGGTGATCCACTGTGGACTCAAGAGGGCTCTGAGCTCCTGAAATCACACCTAAAAAGTTGTTTGTCTGCCTATGATAGAAAGTGCATTTTGGCTTTTAGGGTGTCAGAGCAGATAGCCCAAAATAGCAGTTATTCTAGTGACACTTAGACATCCCTTGAAAGAGAATGGGAGTCAACAGAAAGGAAAAATCCGGTCACTCTATTTTGATGCAAATTTGATTTTTCAAGATCATACCTCTGTGTTTTCAGTTTGTTAATGCTGTATGGGCATATTTGCATGCTATTCAATTATATTCAATTATAAAATAATTTTTTCCAGATAACTGCTTTCATAACCTCTTTACTTCAAATAATAAAACTGCATAGTTTCTATCCATATCACTAGCAAAGCGCTTTACTTATCCTCAGATTTGTCCAGGTGCCATATATGATAAGAAAGCAGAACTTCCTAGCTACTAAAGGAACATACCATCTTTAATACAACTACTTAGGAGTATGAAATCAGCCAACTTTATTACATTAAACAGTCCTTTTAGCTTATAAGCCAGTTTGTATCTTCCTGAAGTAGCTATCGTATTGATTTAATAGCTTGGCCAGTTCAGTGAAATCAATCAAACTGCTTTATGCATGGAAACTTGGTCAAAAGCAGACAAGTCTGACATCTATCAAAATGGAGGGAGTGGATTATAAGATGAAAATGGAAAACAAAAGATCCATCAGTGGTAAAGATAATTATTTAATCATCCTGCTTTATGATGATGATGATGATAAATATTTAGGGGTATTTATTATGTGCCAGACACTGTGCTAAATACTTTACACACATTATCTGGTTTAGCCTTATGAGGTAGGTATTATAATCCCCATTCCACATGCTAGAAAGCTTCAGCAGAGTTAATTAACTTATTCAGGGTCTTACAACTATAAGTGGCAGAGCTGGGATTTGAACCCATGCCTTCCTAAAAATAAAACTAGGTATGTAAAGTATTTTCTTATTTGTTAATGTTATTGTATGAAAAGTGTTTTACTGGCATGAAGTGCTTGCACTGAAAGGAATAATCCTAGAAAATCAGAGCCAAGTACCTTTCTGAGTACATGCTAAGAGGTGGGCGTCAAGAACAAAGTTAACAGGGGTAGACCGAGACCGAGGAGCACCATCACATATCAGTGGTAATGACTGAGGTCTTTTTTTTGAACATCAACTCTGTGCCACGCACCAAACCAAGGATCTCACCTACCTGTGGCTTAGCACAGTAATCCTTGGAGTTGGTGGGAGTGTCCCCATTTAACAGAGAGAAGACTGTTTGCCCGAAGCCATAAGGCTAGTGTGTGGTAGTTGGAATTTGCACCTCTGTCTGTCTCACTCCCAGGCTCCTGCTCTTTCCACTTTACCACGCTATATTTTCTTTGATCTGTCTGTAAAAGCTACAGATTAGAAGGAAATAGACTTTGAACCATTCCCAAGAACAGTTTTACTTTACACACCTTAGAAAACATTGGACTTGGGATTGTCTCACAGAAGGCTTCTTCCTGGTAAGAGTACTGCAGATGAAGTCCAGGAATGTATAAATGAGGTTAAAGCTAATGTAGGCGGAAGGAGGGGGAAAAGTCAGTTACATTTCCTCAAGTACCACACACTTGGAAAATCAATCTTGTATTTAACAAGCCATACATATATTAACTGCCGTCATATTTATTCTCTCCATTGTCTTAATGACCTTTATAATACCATGAAGAGAAGACATTTTAAGACAGAGATTTTTAGATATGGCTTTATTGTGGAGCCTATTGAATTGTGAAGGGTTCTGTCTGTTTTGCAAAGAGTATCTGGGTGTGCTTCATTTTCAGCGAAGCATTCTGCTAACAGATATTTTCCTAGAATGTTCAATTTGAAAAAAATTCGATTTCATTTTCCTGGAACATTGCCCTAGCCCCTATTTCCTATTGATAAGTTAAAGTTAAGCAAACTCCTCTATATAGTAATATCTGTGGTTGGTATTTTATAGCAATGGAGTAGAGTTAAGGAGAGATTGTAATGAAGTTAACTTGAGACTGTGCAAAATCCTCCATGGAGTACGATTCTCTCTTGATCATGCTTAATTGAAAGACCTGTCAAACACCCAGCTTTATCCATAGCCTGTTCATCTATAGTTTTCTTTTCAGAATAGACCCTCAAAAGTACTATTTGCATTTGAAGTCTCACAATTTGCATTTTGTTCTGTACATTCCCAGTGGACTAGCCTAATTTTAATTTAAATTTCTCTGTGAAAACATTTTTTCCAGAAAGGTAAGCACAAAATCATGTTAACACAAAGCCCTTTGGCGAGGCATTTAAGGAGAGTGGAACGTTTCACAGATTGGAGTCCAAGACACCGAAAGGGACTGTCCTGTAACTAACCACCCGCCCGAGTGGGAAATTCCCGCTGACAATACCGCATGGGCGAGAGTTGGACTATCACAGCCCCTCCCGGGGGAGCACCTCTTGTTAGGATCATGGCTTTCCTTTACCTAGGGAATGTGCTTTGCATTATCCTTGTGCCAGGCCTGTGCATCACGTGTGCCTCAGGTCCCTGGTTTAGAAATATCAGAAATAATAGTTTTGCAAGGCATTTCCGTGCAAATTGGTAAGCAGCTTACCCTCTCCCCAGTACAGACTGTATTACCTTGGGCAAATTATATAACTCCTCTGAGCCCTATTTACCAACTCTTTAAAGTGGGGTTAACAGTACACAGTTTTCAAGTTTGTCATAAGATTAGACATGTCATTAAAGTGAGTAGCAAGGTGCCTAGCATAGAGCTGATAATCAGAATAGCTCTCATTTGTAAGCACCTTCCATGTGCTGATACTCTCCTCTGGGTTTTGCATATGCTGTTTACAACAGCGTCTTATAAGGTAGGTATTATTGTATTTCATCACATCTAGGAACACATTTTTTTTTTTTTTTGGAGTGTTAACATTTCTTACAATCCATAGCATTTCCAATGAATGAATATGGTATTATTTTTCCCACCTTAAAAATGAAATTGAATCTGAGAAAAGTTAGGTACAAGGTTGATACAAGAAAGAGGTGAAATGCCTAAATGCCATCCTAGGTTTTTAAAATTCAAAAACCCATGCCCTCAGCTACTACAGATCTCTGCAACTTGGATAGACAAATGTTACCTGGAATCCATGGGCACCAAATGATCCATGGTGGGCTTAAGGGCATCTCTAGACCTCTTGAAATTATTTAAAATACATCTTTGCATGTGAATTTTATTTCTGGGAAGGTCAGTAGGTTTTATCATATTCTCAAGGGGGTTCATGACCCCCAAAAAACTTAAGAAAGAACATCTGGGGGTAATCAGCCCTAGTCAATAAGCAGGATCTGGCCTTATACCATACAACATGATTTAATTTTTTTAAACACATTACATCTGTGGGTTATCTTTGGCGGCCCAAGTTTCACCTAATTCATATTCTTACCAGATTCATACATAGCTTCAAAAATTCTAAAAGACCTGTGGGTGGGAACTGCTGTGCCTTTTGCTCCTGAACTGCCCCATCCCTCATCATTTCCTCCACACCAATCAGGATTTCATGTCTTAGGGTACACAGATCACCCTTTGACTACTCTCTCCCTCAGAGGAACCCCAAGAACAAGGGAGACAGCCCTGCAGGCAACCTTGTCAAAGAAGACTGCCCTAGCCATGCATCTCATCCCCCTTAGGGCCTGGTTGAACATCCTGACCCTTTCCAAATTGGTAAACCTCTGATCCTTCATGCCCTCAAGCTGAACTATCTTCTTCTCCTTCTCTGTGTGCTTGGGTACCAACTTCCCAACAACTTTGCCACACTGTCACTAAAACCCATCGTCTCTGCAGCCCAAACCTCACCTTCTTGGTGGTAGCCTCTCAGATCCTTGACCGCCTTATCTCCACTGACCTTCTCCTCCCTCCACTTCAGGCTTTCACTCCCTTGTCTACACTTGGGGACTTTGTTACCCCCAGAATGGTTGGACCTGTAAACATTTCAAAGGATATCTATCCATTGAAAAATCCAAATCCCTAGGGGGCAGAACCTCTTCCTCCTTTTCTCTGGAGCCACTTCCTCAAACATCACCATGCAGGCTGCCTCCTTAAGGCTAAACCATGGTTCATCTTTTTGTTTTCAATCTGTATGCCAAATAAATTATGATTTTCAGCGATTCAAATGTCCTGGCTAAAACTGAAGAATTGTACTGTTAAGATTCACCCAAACCACCTCAAGGCAGTGTCTTTTTTTTTTGAGTTTACTGGGGTCCGGAGATTGAACCCGGGACCTCATATGTGGGAAGCTGGCACTCAACCACTGAGTCACATTGGCTTTCCTCAGTTGGTTTTTTTGTTTGTTTTGCCTGTTTTTATTGGGAACCCCTTGCTGTTCCCATATGGGAGGTGGGCGCTCAACTGCTTGAGCCACATCCGCTCCCGGCAGAGTCTTATTCTTAAGCACCAAAGGTTTGTGTTGAGTTTCATATACATAGCAAGACAAGGAAGAGGATAATGCATTTTAGGAAAATATTAAGGCACAAGTTCTGAAATGAAAATACGAAGCCCTGAGCCAACCAGAGTATGTAATTTCCACATCATCCCAGGTCATTAAGGAGTAACTGGGTATGGATTCTGGCTGGAAGTGTCATTATTAGAGCACCATTACCTGGCTTCAGGTAATAACAAAGGTAATTTTAACCCTCTGCCAGCCTGAGGGCCTTGTGTCTTACCTTCTTTATGTAATTAGTGTCCTCTTTCCACATTTTTCCAGGAATAAACATCTTATTTCCTATCTATGAAGGAAGATTGACTAAAGTGCCACTGAGTCTGTCAACTCCGGAACAACATTGTGCCTGTTTTGCCAATCGCTCTGTTCCCAGTACCTCATAGCGGGCTTGGGGCACCATTGACCCTCATCAGATATTTGTTTCAGTGAACTGTGTTAATATCAACCCTGTTAACATTGTCAGTTTCTATTGATAGATGTAAATGATGTCGTAATTTAAAGGATTTTGGAGTCAAGCAGGTCCAGGTTGGAATTCTCACTCTACAGCTTAATTACTTCTGTGATCAAAAGCACATAATCTGAGTCTCAGCTTTCTGATAGTGTATGTAAAGCTCTTAGTGCAGTGTCTGGCACTGGGTGGATGCTTAGCAAATGTTTGGTATCATCACTACTCTTATCATACTGATGCCTTTTTCTGCTTTTTCCCTTTAAGTTCGGGACCCGCCTCATTATAGAGGTCATGGAGGCAGCAGGGCACTCTATCTGCACGCTTTTCCTATGTGGGGGCTTAAGCAAGAATCCTCTTTTTGTGCAAATGCATGCAGACATTACTGGTAAGTCGGAAGGAGGCGACAAGGCCATTTTAGGCTTGGCAGCAAGTGGGCTGGCCAAGTTCTGGGCAAAGTTGAGAATAGGAGGATGTGTAGGGGGTGTGCCAATTTATTTTGACTATATACATTTCAAAGTGTTTTTTCTTTTTCTTTTAAAATAACTTTGAAGTTTCTGTAGTCATAATGGGGGAAATGACCTCTTTGGATATCCAACCATTAAATAATAGTGAGAATTGAGATAAGAACAGTTAGCAGGGGGTCAATCTAAACTCACTCAACAGTGTTGAGTACTCCCTCTGATCCAGTAGATCCGAAAATGAGTAAGACATGATTGCTGCCCCCAAGGAGCTCGTATTCTACTGAGAGAGGCAAACAGCCAACAGACATATTAAATGTAGTGTGGCAAGAGTTCTGAGTCAGGAAAGCACAGGACATTATGGAAACACAGTGAGGCACTCCACCCAGTTTTGGACCAATGACAGCACAGGGCAAGTGGTCTGGAGGAAGTGAAAATGAAGCTGTATTGAAGGAAGAATGCAGGGCCCAGCTGCTGTGGGACCTGTGGATCTGGCTGCAGACTTGGACTTTGTACCCGAAGATCCGAAGATTCCATGATTCCTTCTCGGCTCATCAGAATCAGGGATCGTGGTACAGAGGGAGAGAATACAGAGTGATGGGCCAAGCCTTTTGTGATGTGGGAAGACAACACACAGCAGAGCAGGATCCTCAGTAGAGGCCCTGGGCCTCAAGGAAGAGGCCCCTTTGTCAGAAAGCTTGCTGGTATCACAGGAGCTGGCCTGGACTTTCATTCCTTTGGACCTGTTCCTTTCAGTCCCAGTGTCTCCTGAAGACTTGTCTTTCCTCTCAGGACCCATCCCAGGGTGGCCAGGCCCTAGGGCAGGACGGGAGGAGGGAAAGAGAACAGAGTTAGAATCCCTCTTCCTAGTCCCAACTCCAGCCTGATACGAGTCCATCTTACCTTGGCTTTCATCCATCATGACCCCTTGCTGTTCCCATTCCCTGGATTCCTTAACTCTGACAGCTGGGTGGGCCAAAGTCTCTGAGCCTCTCTGCCTTATGCTACACCCCCTCCCACTCCAGGCTAATTCCCCCCTTCCCTTGGCTAATTCCTGCAGATGAGAGCTTTACCAGACATGATGGATATAGTTGACCACTGCACATTGTGATGAAATTAAATAAGTTACTTATCCCCATCTTAGAGATAGGTAGACTGAAGCACAAGACAGAGGACAGTACAGAAAAGCAAATAGTCTCAGGGTAGATACCTCAGGATGTTAAGTATAGAAATTACTATCATTCACCAAACTCCACTTTATATCAGTGTGAATCGTTTTATATATATTTAATCCTCCATCAAAAGTTAGAAATCAGTGCCCCCATCTAACAAGGAAACTGGGGATCAGGAAGGTGGATTAAGTTGACTGTCCAAAGTCAAACAGCCAGTAAGGGCAGGACCAGGACAGTTGTCCAGGTATGCCCAAGCCTGTCTAGGCTCTTTCCCTTTCACTATGCTGCTGGCTCAAGCTTCTTTTCTACCCAATTTGTGATCATTTAATGACGACACCCCTTTCCTGAAGCATCTAAAACCTATGGAAGAGAAGTAGATGTGGCTCAAGGGATTGAGCTCCCACCTACCATATGGGAGGTTCTGGGTTCAGTTCTTGGTGCTTCCTGGAGAAGACGAGCAAGACAGCAAGCTGGTGCAACAGGCAGATGCAGTGAGTTGACGCAATAAGATGACACAACAAGGAGACACAAAGAGGAAAGACAATGAGAGACACAACAAAGCAGGGAGCTGAGGTGGCTCAAGTGATTGAGCGCCTCTCTCCCATATGGGAGATCCCAGATTCGGTTCCCAGTGCCTCCTAAAGAGATGACTAGCAGACAGAGCACACAGTGAATGGACACTTGAGAGCAGACAGCAAGCTCAGACAACAGGGGGTTGGAGGTGGGGGGAATGAATAAATAAAATAATCTGCCATTTCAAAGCAGAAAGAGGAAAGAAATAAAAAGACACCCAAATTACCTTATTTTCTCAAAGAGAAAAACAACTGCATTTTATCTAAAATTCAGTTAACTGATTCAGATAAGGTTCAGATTTAAATTTGCTCTGTGACTTTCCAATATCCAGCCTTCAAATAACCAAGAAGACTTCTCATCTAGCTGAAAGAGGGAAGGTGTAAATCAGGTTGGGTAACATATTGCCCAAGGGAATGGGAAACAAGGACCAGAAAGCAGAGCAGCCATGAATGACCCAGGGCACTGCAGCTCCGGGTCTCCTCTGTGAAACTGGGTCATTGTCCAGGCCCCACTGTATCTGAGCAGACTCAGAAGCAAGGGGGTGCAGCAGCTTCACAGCAAGTTTTGCTTTGGAAACTGTTCTCCTCCAGGCTGTTGAATGAAAAGGCTGTTAATCGCTATTTGGATTCCAATTGAAACTGGAACCCTTTGTCTCACAAACTATGGGCCAGTTACAGTTCCGGACAAAGAGATCTTTTCTTTGGACTGGAATTCCTCTTCCTTTGGAAGCCTGTGACTGACAAGCTATGGCAAAGTGCATCTGCCTTTAAATGCTTTGGGTTCTGCAAAACTCATTAATGCATCAGATTAAATAGTTGACATTCCAGGCAAAGCAGCTTCCTCTCCTTCACCCAGCACTCAGAGAGAAGAACACATTTGCTTGTGTGCCTGTAAAACGCACGTTTGCTAGCTACAGGTAATGTCTTTGGAGCCTTTAAACATTGTAGTTGCTCCAGTTTTCTTGCAAAGAAAGAGAATATCTCCTGATCTGGTTCATGATTCTCAGAAATCCATGTAAAAAACACAACTGAATTTGGAAAATTCTTTGAAGATAAGGTGGAGTGGTGGAAAAAGCAAGAGACTAGCTCTGTGACTTTGGACTAGTTATTTTTACCCCTCTGAGACTCAGTTCTCTCTTCTGTAAGAGTAAATGCTTGCACGTTTATAAGCATCAATCTCAAAGTAGGTGTTCAATAAATGTTAGTTCACTTCTTCCCCCAAGGCAGCCCCATGCCAAAGAGGAGGAGTTGTGTTTGAGAAAAAGTAGTTTAATTTTTTGTTAATGAATCTTTGCCATTTTGGGAATAGCCTGCTAAATGCAAGCAGGGAGATTGGGGTTTTGCCAACCAGAAAAATGTCCTCAACGTGAGGAAGGAAAGCCTCTGTGTACCCTGGTCGTTTAGTTTACTGTGGTTTCAAGAAACCCTTGGTGTGTACTATGTAATTGTAGGTTTCCCCCACAGACTTGGGACTAAATGTTCTCTCTTCTAAATTTTGTTTTTTAGTACTGGCCATTTCTGTAGGGGGTTCCCTCTTCCTGTCTTATTCATTATTTTAATCATTTGTTCATTCATTTATTCACTCAAAAACATTCTCTGAGCACACCTGTGTGCTAAGCATTGAGCTTGGCATGAGAATGCAAAAAAAGAACAATAATGTCCTGCTAAGAGTCTCATTACAAAACATACACACACAAAAGTCCTCTTGGTGCTATGACCAAGGTACAGAAGGAGTAGAGTGGGGACCCAGAGGAGGGAGGTGACAGCCCAGAAACAGATGGCACACTCAAGCTGGGTTAACTGGAGAAGAGTTGAACAAAGGGCCTAGGTACAGTGGTGTGGGCAGGATGTAGGGTAACCCCAGGCGACCAGGAAGTCTCCTGGGACTAGTAAATGTATTCCCACCATAGGCCTATAGGGGCAGGAACAGGGAGCAACAACACAACCCAGAGACTGACAGGAGCTTAGTCAAGGGTCAAGGGCGCAGCCAGAGGGCAAGGGGCCTGCAGATGTCGCCCAGGCAGGCCATTCTCCCAGATGCGTATCTGCCCAGTCCCTGGGGTTCTGTGAAAGGCATGCACTGTTCTCTCCTGAGTTGCCCAGCGCAGCCCTTCAGTGTGGTCTGGTGTTTGTCCTTCCTAGCTAGAAGGTTGATGGGAACCTGTGCTGTTCCTTCCCACATCCTCCACACCACCAGTCCAGTTTCCGGCCCAGGTGAAGTGCATGCAGAGAGGTTTCACCCACCATCAATATTAATTTTAACAGTAGCAGCCACCATCTCCTGAAGCTTACCATGGGCCAGAAAATGCGCTAAGCACTGTCTATGCATTCTGTCATTTATCCTCACAACAAATCTTGGAGTAAGTCCTATTTTCATCCTCAATTTACTAGTGGGAAAACTGAGGCTAAAGAGTTCACGACTTGCTGAAGATCACAGAGCTAGTGGAATCAGGAAACAAACCCAACTCTGAGCTTTTCCCGGAGCGCCTCCCCCGGCCCCCAACCTATAGCCCCTTGTTGGCAAAGTCTCAAGCACTCACTGGCCCTGCAGTTTTGGGGGCCAATAACCATAAGGATGTGGGGGAGACAGAACTAACCCTTTGTCAGGGATGACTGGGGTAGCTGGCCCAGCCCTGGGGCAAGAGGATGGGGTAGGAGGTGGGTGGGGTTGTAGAGGAGGGTGTGTCACAGAAGTCTTCCCAGAAAAGACTGGAAGAGAAATCACATCTTTGGGAAAATAACTCTTCTGTCTTCAGTAGAGGGAGATTTTACAGGTCTGGTCACGGAGCTTACCTCTGTGGAGTTTGCTGCCATCTCCTGATTAACAGATCTCTCTCTCTATATATATATATAGTAAGAGACCTGATTTACTTCTGTTAATCTCTGTCGTTTTTATTAAAACATGAGCCCCCAAACTCTGTGAGTGGGCATGCAGAGTGATCTTCCCTGCCTGGTGGGCCTCTACCCATCATTCAGACCCCCACTTAAGTTGAAGATGGTCAAGGAATACTCAGTGGGGAGGTGGCATTTGTGCAGACTTGAAAAGGGTGAGGAAGTTGCCATATGGACACCTGGGAGGAAGTGTTCTACACAGAGGGAACAGCAAGGACCCTGAAGCACATTCAAGAAATAGGAAGAAGGCAAGGATATGGGGCTGGGTGGAAAGGAGAAGATCAGGGTGGGGGAAGTGGGGCCAGATCCTGCAAGGTCATGTTGGCCATTGTAAGGGCTTTGGCTTGTACTCTGGGAGAGGTAGGAAGCTACTGGGAGATTAATCACAGCCTCTCTTACTGCTTCCCTTTTCTTAATATATCTCAGAGAACCAAATCCTTGCATTGCCCTTATCCCTTTCTCATCCCTCTCCCCTTTGATACCTAGATAGGAGGACAGAATCTAATTCATCTTTGTATTCCCTGGGTCCAGCAAAGCACTTAATAAATGGTTGTTGAACTGAACTTGAACCAAATGGCAGGTAGCAGCTAGCAGAAGCTGGAAAACCTGGGCAAAAAGCTCTCATGAGTTGATATATATGGTGCTGGCTCCCATGGGCCTCTCAGCTACAGCACCAGCAGGCAGGGATAGTAAAATCCTTTAGAACCAGGTAATCCCAAGAAATGAGGAACTGCAGGGGGCAAGGCATGGGGGGCACTGCTGCCTTGACGTCAGGTGTTTTTGCTGCTGGGGCTGCCCCTGCTACCTAACCGAGGTGTGGCCTTGTCCTGTGCAGGCATGCCTGTGGTCCTGTCACAAGAAGTGGAGTCTGTTCTTGTGGGTGCTGCTATTCTGGGTGCCTGTGCCTCAGGGGATTTCGCTTCTGTACAGGTATGTGAGGACCAAGGGGCAGGCCGTGGCCCCTCCCCTGTCTGAGGCCGTCCTTCTCTTGATGGCAGCTCACATCTTGCAAAACACATACAGGATATAATTAAGAAATGATAGGTTCCAGCCAGAGAAAGCACAAATGCTTCTAGCCTCAGACATATTTATTGCAGTTTTCATTTGACTTGGCCTCTATTAGTGTTGGTGGTTCTGTTTTTCAGTTGGCTTTTTTTCTTTCTCCTTTAAAATAGCTCTTAAAAATTTTTCCTTTAAATTTCTCCTTGGCTATTTTTCCTTCTAGGAAACAGGTAAGGCTCAAAATATAAGTTTTTCATATATATTTCAGATTTTTATTTGCTGATTTAAACCCTACCATTTTCCAAATACCTTTGAGGCATCTATAAGAGACACAACTGAAAATGTTAGTAAAAAAAGGAATTAAAGGGGAAAATAAGGAACAAAGATATAGGAAGAAGGAAAAATTTGATGTCTGTGAGTGAGCATATAATTTGGCTCTGAGCTTCCTGTCAGCCAAAACAAAAAAGAACACATGATAAGTTGCATAATCCTTATTTTCAGAAAGAGGAAACATACTAATTTCTGGTGGGAGTCAAAGCTTTTCCTATCATCAAATTGTGAAAGGCTTTGAGTGTTAAAAGAAAACAACTGGTTTAGGAAAAGGTCGAGAAGCAGTATTGTGCAGAGGCAGCACAGCCTTTGGAGTCAGACTACCTGGGCCCAAATGCTAGCTTAACTGCGTACTGGATCTGGACCCTGCCATGCTGTTCTGTTCTCTGCCTCGATTTTATTTACCTATGGTAATAATTGATAACACATAATGAGTTCTTTTCTATGGATTAGGCAAGCACATTTAGTCCTTACAAAGCTCTGTTATCCCCATTTTATAGTTGAGGACCCTGAGGCACAAAGAAGTGAAATAATTTGGACTAAGTTGAAACAGCTACTAAATGCTGGAACCAAGAAATCTGGCTCCCATGTCTCAACTGAGCATTTAAGAGGTGTTTGTTCAGCTGAGATTCAGAGAGCTTAAATGACTTGCCCAATGTCTCAATGTTAGGACTAGAAACCAGTTTTTCTACTTCAAGAGCAGTAATTAGAGCACTATTTATTTTGACCCTCTTCTCTACCAGGCACTGTGCTAGGTATTTTTCATATGATCTTTGTGATACTTATAACAACCCAGCATGGGCAAAGAGAATGGGCCACAGAGATCAGAAGGATTAAAAAACTATGGGTACACTGTTAGAAATATACAGATGTCACAGTCTGATTCTAAAATCTGTACTCTTTGCTGCCCAAGTCTTTGGAATTGATGCCTATGAAACATCTCTTCCAAGGAATTGAATCCATTCATGAATGATTATGGATTTTAACTCACGTTTTTACACGAAGATGGTATAGTTGGAGTCTCACATTTTTCTAGATTTTCTGATATTGCCTTAAAAACATCACATGGAGATATTTATTTATCATTGAAATGTCAATGACTTGTCACTTATTATTTTAATATATCACCTTTCAAGGATGTTCTCCCAACTAGATGCCTTGACTTTCCTGGGGTAAATTATAATAGCTAAAGCAAAACAACAGGGATGTTTGTATACATTACCTCATTTAATCTTGACAGTCTCCCTGGGGGAATAGATATTTTTATTCTTGTATTATGTATCAGGAAACCAAGGGTCAGAGAGGTTTTTAATAATTTGCCAAAGGCTCCACAGTTAGTAAGGGACAGATCCAGAATTGAAACAAAGGCCTCTGGGCCATATACTATCCAGATTCTAATGTTTTTTCTAATTTGGTTGCTTTTTAAAATTTTTGTTCTTTGCTTTAAAAATATTTTTTGGCTTCTTTGCTTCATTATATAAAATATTCAAAGGTGTATTTTCTGAAAAGAAATACTATCAGTCACAAATCAGGAGATAACCTGTAGCAGAAACAGAATAGTGTGACATGATGGAGCTGCTCCCTCAGATATTTCATGTCATGATTTATGGCAATTCATTGATATCTGTAGTCAAGACTGTGGTTCCCACCTCCAAGGGAATTCCACTTACATCCTCCCCTAAATGGAAACTAAGCTCAATTTCACACTGGCATCATCATTACATGAGATTTTCCATTAATCTTTTGGAATCTTGTAAGATTGGGTGGATAAGGTATTGGAATTGGTGACTTGAGTTGCTTCAAGGCTTATAGCATCTTAAACAAACTCATGTCTCCTATTCAACCCAAGGAAGTTTGTGCCTTTTCTGATTGTTTTAGGAGACACTATAATCTAGTAAAAGAGACCCTCTGGTGGGGAGAGGCCTGAGTTTTGTTTGTTATCACTTGCCTGAGAGAATCCATGTAATCTTGACCCCTATGTTGGTTGCATCTCCTCAGATAATGTCATCTGGTCTCTCCATTGCTTGTTTTGTTTGCTTGTTTACTTTGTTCTGTTTTGTTGTTGTTGTTTTTGTTTTAATTGTTAAATTAGAATAATGAGCCTTTGAAAGATCCAAGGACCTCCATATGCCTCAGGTATAATTCTCAACATCATTATGGTGATTATTTGGAACTGCTTTGGAAATGTAAATGTTGGTTTGACTCTATTCTCCTTTCTCCAAAGAAAGGGAACCAACCTTGCCTGCTCCAGGTCTGGGTACCAGCTCAAGATTCTAGCAGGTTAAGATGAAGCAGAATCACTTCCTCCCTGTGATTCATATATTTCAGCCTGAACTTCAACACACAGTCTTTTCTTTGAACGTCAAAGATCCTAGCTTGTTCTGCAGGGTGCTTGCCATTCCTTCCTTTAAGAAAGCTGAGTAATTCTTGCCAACATCTCAATGTTTCCAGCAGGCCAGATGTTTTATTTTCTCACGAACCACACATCTGGCTGTTGGATAGAGGATTTCACTTCTTTCCAGATAGGCAGACTTTGGTAGACCCAGCGAGTCATCCCTTCAGATGAAGTTGTAACTAGGAAGAGCCCAGAGGAGGCATGGCCATGCATGGATCCTGGCTGCAGACCTCAGGAAGAGGTTTATGGACTTGTGGAGGAGACAGAGCTTCCCAATCTCCTAGGCCCGTGAATGGAAGACTTAAGCCAGGAAAAGGGTTCTTTATATTCCTTTAGTGACACCAGTGGATCCAAAGTACTTAGAGCTGTGAATTGCTGTTGCAAACTTCTATATATTTCAATTCTGGGAGAATTTTATCATGTGGAGGGAGAGGAACAGTGCACAGGATTTTCTAGTGGGATGTTAATGAGAGAGATTAGTTGAGTACAAGGTCCGTTGCTATTCCAAGTTCTCAAACATTCTGACAATTCCTAGCTTCTACCCCTCTTCTTAATCTTATTAATTAAGATTAAATCTATTCTCATTCTTGTACCTTCTCTCTCCACTCTTCTCCTTCCCTCTCCTGCCTTTCCTCCCTTTAGGCATCTAAAGTCTTCTTACTATTCTCTTTTCCAATTAGGATATCATGCACGTTACTTATATAGCTACTGCATTAAAGAATATGATAACTAATAGTAAGTTAAAGAGTTCTCTCTCTCCAAAAAGGGGTATTCTCCTTTTAATAAATTTTAAAACTAGAAACTATAATCTTTTTGAGGACAGGTACCATGTCATCTCTATATCTGCAGGTTACTATATGGCCTGAATAAATGCTTGATGAATAAAATGGAATCAAACCACAGAGTTGCCGCTCCCATGATAAAAGTTCACCTATTGAGAGGGTGGGAGAAGACATATTTGGGGAAATGAAGGGAGTCTTCCTGCCTCCTTTTATTGGTAAGACCGTGGAATCCATGTCATCTTGACCTCTATGACTATTCCACCTAACCACTTACCCACCCCAAAAAAGTCACTCCATCACCCCCTTGCACTCCAAAATGATCCTTTCTAATTCTAATCCCAGAAAGCCATCAATTTTAAGTAGAAATTGGGAACATCCCATCACATTTCTGAAGGTTCCTGGGCCTTGGAAAGTTAACAACCTGGATTAAAAAGTGTATGAAATATCAGCATGCTTACATTTTCTAAGTATAGATAGTAGAGAGGGTCTCTAAAATGTAAAAGACAAATAAAGTAAGAAGCCAGCCTCAAGATGTTGTGAGAGAAAACTCAATCAAGTTGCAAAGAGACAGAAATATAAAATGGCTTTGCACTTTCTGCTTCCTTCAGACCTATGCAGATGTCATTAGCTTTCTGTAATTTATCTTAAGAGGCAGATTTTTTTTCTCACAGACTATTTATACAAGCACACTTTAATTTTAACAATGCTGTTTTTCTTGTAAACTTCCTCCCCCAAAAAAGCAGTCAGGCAGGCATCTGAAGCAAAAATCAGCAAAAGTGACAAGAGATCAAAATGATCAGCAGTCATTTTGAAGGGAGTACCAGTATAAAGAAAATAATCTCTTGGAATCAACCGATTAATCAGAAACTGTTCTTCCTCCCACTCTGTGTGTTATTGTCCCCTGAAAACTACTGATTGCATGTGCTCCCACCGTCAGCTTTCCCTGACATGTTCCAGACCAGCACATGTCCGTGGCTAGTTGAGAGCCGTGATTGCTCACCCTTTCTATAACGTGTGCCCACAAGATAAATTCTCATGGTGGCCACAGTGGTCTACCCACGAGCCCAGTCCTTGCAAACATCTCCTTCTGTTCTTTTATGTGAAATTTACTTCATTTAGAAACAATTATATTCATCACCCATATGTGCTACAAAGCCTGTGATTTTGTATCCAATGCTGTATGTCTCCCATTTTGTTTTATTTTGTGAGAACCACCTTTCTGTGTTTTTTAGTTCTCTTTGGCATTCTAGCACCATAAATACCACTTTCACAATTTTCAAAGTAAAGCTAATTATGATGACTCTAAATTTTGGAGTTTGGAATGACTGAAATATAATGAATGTTCAGAAATAGAAAACCATCCCATTTCTCAGTGCACTCAATCTTAATTTCTTTTTTTTTTTTCTTTTTCTTGTTTGGGAATATAATAATTCATGTTCATTGTGAAAAAGAAAATACAGTTAAACTAAAAGAAGGATATGAAAACACTGATCTTACTACCCTAAAATAACTACTGTTTAATATTCTGCTTTCTCTCCTTTTCATCTGTGTGGTACATATTTTTAATTTATTTTATACTTTTTAAAAATACAAAAATGTATTCATACAATGCATATGGTTTTATTGCCTCTTTTTTCCACCCAAAAATATATAGTAAATCTCTTTACAAATTTTAGCAGACTGCATAATTTTCTACCCTACAAGAATATACTGTGATTTATTCACCAGCCCCCTAGTCTTGAATATTTAGGTTACCTCCACTGCTGTAAAGAATGTTGCAAGTAATATCTCTGTAGCTAAATTTTTGCACACATCCTACATTATTTCTGTAAAACAAATAATAAAGTTCTAATTGTTGTGTGAAAAGGTTTGCCCAACTTTAAGGATTTTGATATACACTAACACTATATTCTCACCAATACTGTATGAAAATTCAAGGTTTGCATTTCTTATGTACAAAGAGTCTTTTGCTGTGAATTTTAGTCCCATTTAACTTTCATCCCCAGGCCTCTTATAATCCTGTTCACTTCACATATGGTCCTGATATTATCACCTTTTTTTGGTAGACTTTTGCCCTTTGCTGCTTTAGCATGTGTTTCTGGACATTTGAGATTTGGGTTTCTAATTAAATAGATTCAGATTTCTGATTGAATTTTCTCGGTATCCTGTCCCATATGTCAGTGCTGCCTAGAAAGTCAACAGAAACCTCGGAATGGTAATTAATAGTTTAAAGAAGGATTAAACTAAGAATGTGATGTTGGCCCTAGCACTCAATATACTTATTGCTCCACCTGGTTAACAGTAAATTCTTATTTTTTTAAGAACTTCCCCTCCTCCAAAAAACCCCAAAATTCCAAAATTAAGGCTTGGTTAATTGTAAATTTCCTTGTTCCAATCCAGTTTGCAGAATGTTACCGTGAATGTAAATGTTAAAACATTAGCTCAAAATTAAAATTATAATTTTAGGAAATTCTTTCAATATATATAACATTTGATTCTCCTGTTCCTTTCAGGATAATGTGGGAACAGGCCCATCTCTATCTACCCATTATCATTCATAGAATCCTTGAAGCCATCTAGGAGGTGTTACAGTTCCCATTGTACAAATGAGGACTCTGAAGCAAGGAGGCATTGCATAACCTTGCTTGATGCAAAATCCATGCTCTTTTCTATTCTATCAAACCATATCCTAGTAAATAGGTATTTATTGTTTGGGAAAGGCAGAGAGCCCATATGGCAGCTCAACTGACATTTTCAAGGTGGCATTGGTTTATAGAAAATATCAGCATCACGCATTTGACATCATTGCTTTGTTGAGTGTCAAATATAGAAATCAAAATCAGAAGAGCACCCTCTTTGGTTTGGAAATCTTTAAATTCCTTTGTTCAGAAAAACCACCATAACATCCTCATCAGTATTGTTTTGCTTCACATATTTGCTTTTATCATAATTTACCCATTTACTTTTTATAGAGGTAGATATTAAAGGGCACTTTAGTTAAGAGCTTTAATTAAAAGATACTTAACTGTACTGTTAATAACATGAATATTTAGACTAACATATTTTTCCCAAATATCCCTCCCCTCTCCCCCAGGTTTTTCAGGAACTTAAGACTTGCACTTTTATAAAAGCAAACAATATCTAAACATCTACTGAGTCCTTAGAAGCTTAGAAGGATTACAGAACTGTATTTCTAAAAGTTTCCCTAACCCTTTGACTTGAGTTTGTTCAAAATAATGTTTCATATTGGTCTAATTCTAAGGAAATATTCAAGATCATCCCATAGAACCAAAGGTTTATTAGTAATTAATCCCTCTCTAAATATCATTTCTGCCTTTACCTTTCAAAACAAACATCCTTGTTAGAATAAACTAGACATAAATAGACTGTGTCTTTTTTCTTTCATTAATATAATGCATGAATAGCAAATCCAAGCTTGTATAAGCTTGCCATTTAACACAGTGAATCAAGCCAGGGAATAAAATAATAGATCTGGAAAGACAAGCCCTGTAGTTAAAACGGGGATTGGGAATATTTTGTAATTGGGAAGATAGCCCTGAAAGTGACTGTGACTACATACACACACACACATTCACGTACACATACACATACATACCACATACAACTGGTAGAAATTTGATTGAGTCGTGGAATGCATGGAGGTCTTACTGAAGTGCATGAGAGATGTTTGGTTGCAGCATTGAGGAATATGATCAAGAAGTATGCTGAAGAAAAAAAGTGAAAGCATTATTACAGTTGCTTAGTGGAAGTGTATGGTACTCTGCAGTGAACAAAGGAAAGTATGACGGGCTAAGAAAATTAAGTGGCATGTCTATAATCATAGGCAGTTCAAAGAAATTTGAACAATTTTTAAGAATTTACACCATGTTAAAAGTTGTATATGAAGAAATTTCCTATACTATATCAAAATAATTTTACAAATTAGGTAACTTGGGGTAAGAGAGGTTAAATGGCTTACCAAAGCCAGTGGCTAGAAAGTGACAGAGCCAGGATCCAAGTCTAGCCTAGGGTTCCAAAGCCTAGGATTTTTCAACTCTGCCACAAATGGATATGGACTCTTCAGAGGCTGAGTGTGAGTTCCATTATTTTAAAAATTAGTGTCAGATTTAGATGACCAGAATTTGGTTGTACATTAAAATGGCACTATGTTAGTCAAGGTCCCCAAGGCAAATAGAGAGCATCCTCAAATCAGGATAGTTTTTGGAGAGTTTAATAAAGGGACTAACAAAATTGTGAGCAAGGCTTAGAGAAGTCACAAGGGAGACTGTGGTATCCTTGGGTTTCTAACAGTTGAGTATAGTTACCATTCCCGGCTGGAGAGGCAAGGGCAGAGCACAGCTACTGGGAACCCAGAACAGAAGGCTGTGTAGATCCTGCTGAGACAGCTGGCTTGCCATTGTCTCCTTAAGGAAAGAGGGGGTTAACTGACCCCATTCATCTTCCTCTCCCTGATCGCCTGCCAGGCTCCCCCATGACTGGACACAAAAGTCAGAGGGCAAGGGAGATCATTGATGTAGTCCAAGTAAGTCAGCCTTGCTAAGTGCAGAGAAGGGCAGGGACTGGATCTTCAAAAACACATGGAAGATGTCCAACATAATCATCTAGACTGTGCAACTTAGAGTGGTCTGTGGTCCAGCAGCCAGTCTGTGAACTGGTTTTTATAGGTCCTCAATGAGATAAGGAACTGGAACCAGAATGTAAATCAACTATGCCATCAAGTGTACTGTTTAGTTCAGCTGACGTTTTATTCAAAGCAAGATGTTCTCAATGAAGGAAATGGTGTGTTGGTTTACATTCTGGCACAAGCTCCTCCTGTCTTTGTGGACAGGCCCTTTGAGTAGTGCTGATCTAGACTCTGTAGCTCTACAGATAATAACACATATGCTGAACGTCCTCCAAAAGAGACTCCCTTATCCTTGCTTTCATGTTCCTGCCTTACCTTTTGATAAAGACAAAGCAACTAATATTTTTTTCTGCACCTACTCTGAGCTTGGCAATGTGCTAAGATACTCCAGATGACACTTATTCTTGCAAGTTAGGTTATTCATCTCACCTTTGCAAATAGGAAATTGAGGCTCAGAGATTTTAAGTAATGTGCCCGTGGTCTAACAGCTAAAGTCAAAGAGCTACCACTCAAATCCATATCTGACTCCACAGTCCATACTCCCCAAAGTCTAGGCTGCCCAGGACCCATGCTTAAAATTATCTGACATTAACACCAAGGAAACAGTGGGATAGTAGGGGAGATTGCCTTGTTTTGAGACTCCTATCTGTGTTCTGTGTAGTTGGTAACAGCTAAGTCATGGTTCCTGAGAATAGATACACCCCAACTCCAAAAAATCAGATAGCACCATTTATAGGTACCATGTTACTCCACTTTACAATGCCTTGCCCAGCCCAGCCAGCCAGGGCAGAAGGTGAAGTCAGTTTGTTTCTAAGTGGCTCTTGTCTGTTTCCATCTCTTTTTAAACCTGGGAGGTCCAGAAAAAGAGGGGGAAAGAATTCATGAGAGGGATGCATTTCCTTAGAAATGTTATTAATTGGCTGGGCAAAACAAGAGAAAGAAATAAAATAGCTGTTCCTTACTGAGTAAAGGCATCTTCTTCCCTTACCTCATTAAAAATTAAAAGCACTCTTGGTTTAAGTAGGGCAAATTAGTAATTAAGTGCCATATAATCAACTTGTATAAACATAATATTGAAGGGGAGGCCAAATTAATCACTCTGCTGGCTTGTTTTTGCCCCATTAATGCACCTTTTATTCAGGTCCTTCCTGTAATGTCAGGATGCGTTTTCTGTTCTTTGCTGCTGGAGATGGAGTGGGCTGTGATTTCCGAGCTGATAGATAACAGGGGACTAGATCTGATAAAGGCATGTGTGGGGGCCTTGATTCAAAGTAGGTGAGGAGCATCCCTGTTTCATTCATGGAGCCAGGGCTCATCAAGAGGAGCCTGCCATATGCCAAGGACTGTCCTAGATGGTGACAGAATAAAGAAGAATTAGACACAGGCACAGCACTCAAGGAGTCTCCAGTCTGTAGGCGGTGGGGAGCACAGAAAGATAGAGTGATGAGAGGCAGTACTAAAGTGTAATGAACTTGGGATCTTCCTTGGGGGAATTACTTAATTACCCTGTGCCTCAGAGCCCTCAGCTGTAAAAGATAACAGTAGTTTCTACTTACAGGTAAATTATCTCACAACTCAAATAGTAAGGAGTAAACTGGTTAATACATGTAAAGGGTAATAGTATTTGTTTAATGTTGGTTATTATGTTTGCATAACAATTTCTGTACAATGGGATAATGGCACACCAAGGAACGTGTGTCTTCCACTGTCTTAAGGGCTGGGAAGGTCCTCCCAAGGAGGCAACATTTGAACTGGGCCCTGGAGGGTTGGCTCCTGATTGAGCTGCTACTCAGGAGTCTGTGTGTGACCCCAGCCCTGTGCTTGCAATCTTTGCAGTCCAGTGCTTCCCCTGAAAGCAGAGAAAGGAACATGCACCACAACCCTGCACAATCTCTCTCCATTTTCAGCTCTGGATAGTAAATATCTGTGGTAATTGCTGGAGCCTCAGCCATGTGGTATTGTGGCAATTGCCCACCAAATATGGGGAATGGAAGAGGTTGAGTGAGCTGAGTTCATTGTGGGCATGATCAGAGAAACCAAGTGGGGCAGAAGAGAAGTCCCCTTGCCACACCCCAGGGTGATGCCAGCTCTTGGCTTACTAACTATGTGAAGGAACCTGGGCAAGTTCATTTCTATGAGCCTAAGTTTCTATATTAAGTGACTCCACCGAGTTACTGCAAAGATTCTGTGAATGAAAATGCACTTAGCCCAATGCTGGCACACAGGAAACCATTATGAGTCCCTGTATTAACTTAATCCTCATGACAACCCTATATGGTGGATAGTGTCATTGTCCCATTTTATAAAGAAGGGAATCAAGGCATAGAGACGTTGATAAACTTGCCTAAGGCCACATAGATGATTGGTGATGGAATGGGGGTTTGAACTCAAGTGGTCTGGCTCCATACCCACCCTCTGCATATCCCCCACAGCCCAGTGCTTCAGAGGGCACCTAGAAGTGGGTTAACATATCACATGCTAGAAATAGGGCAGAAGCCACTTGAGGACATACAAGCTCCCCTCTCACTAGGGAGAATGTTTTAGTTTCCTAGGCTGTTTAAGCAAATACCATGAAATGGGCCAGGTTAAACAGTGGAAATTTATTAGCTCATGCTTTTGAGGCTAAAAGAAGGTCCAAATCAAGGTTTCATCAAGGCAGTGCTTTCTTCCCAAAGACCTGTATTCTGGGGCTGCTGGCAATCATTGTCTTCAATGTCACATGGCCAGACACATGGCAGCATCTCTTGGTCTTTCCCTTCCCTTCCAGGTTCTGTCAATAGCCAGTCTCTTGCTTCCTGTGGCTTTCTCTCTGTCTCTCTGAATTTCACTCTGCTTATAAAGCACTCAAGTAATAGAATTAATACCCATCCTGACTTAGAGATGGGCCACACCTTCTTAAATGAAGTAACCTCATCAAAAGGTCCATCTCACAATGGGTTCCTACCCACAGGAATGGATTAAACTTAAGAACATGTTTTTCTGGGATACATACAGCTTCAAACCACCACAGGGGAAGAAGTTCGTTCTTCTGCTGGAGGATCTAGGTAGGGCTGAGCCTACAGCTGTGATAACCCTTCAGCATCCAGACTTAGCTGGACCCAGGACAGGGGCAGTGGGCCAGAGTAATTCACCAGGAATCCCTGGACCTTGGAAGCAGTAGAAATACAACTGCTTACACAGATTTTGGCAGCTTTGCTTAGAGAAACAAAACAATTTGTTTGCTTGTTTATTATTTATTCTCTATTTCCATTAAGCATTTGAGAACACTTAAATGTCTAAGCATATTACCTAGCAAAATAAAACTCAAAAGTCAGAAGCTATGTAGAAAGAGGTAACTCTACCAACCACTTATTCTAGGGCTCCTCACACTCAAATGCATTCACATGCCAGTCAGGCCATTTAAACATGGCAAGATACTGGCTAAGAACAAGACCAATGATTTGATTCTGTACCAGGATGGAGAATAGATACTCTGTATAAAGACATTGAAATACAAAAATTTTAAACCCTGGATTGGTGAGTGCCAAACCAACCACATCTGTGGGACAGATTTGGCCTATGAGTCTCTGATTTTGGCTAAGGAAACTACTTTGAGCTTCCAGACAACCAAAGCAAAACTGGGAAGTCATAGGTAGCATACCATTTCTCCAGAATAGACCACATTTTTCCCAGCACCAAACTCTAAAATTGTCATGCCTTAGAAGGCTAACCTAGAAGTCCTTCCATAGCAGTTTTTTAGAAGCAGAACAATTTTTCATATACCATTTTTTCAAGAGCTGAGAGCATGACACTGAAACTTGGCTTCAGGTTAAGGATAGCCCAGGTTTATAACTTTCTGGAGATGTAACTCGACCCAGGGTGGAATTGAGAATGCCCAGCTTGGTAGATGGCTAGCATGTGTTAGCCTCTCTTCCTTGAATGCCCCTTCTCTCAAGCAGCTTTGAAAACAAAGCTTTGTCACTAACCTAGCAGTGTCTTACAGGACCTCAGTACTCAAGTTTTTTGGGTTTTTTTGTTTGTTTGTTTGTTTTTTGTTTTTTACCAGCCTGCCATCAGGGAAGTGCTAAAATCAAGCATCTGTCAGTCGAGAAGGGCAACAGCTGTTGAAGCATATCAAATATCAGTAAACAGCAAGCCCACAGAGGCCACTGAACCTGGCATCCTCTTAGCAAAAATACTCTGCTGCCTTCAGGAGAGAACACCATGGACTTTTATAAACTGCATTAAGTGGAGTGTATTTTTTTTTCCCCATTCAGACAATCTGCTACCCTGTGAAATATTTTCACTTAGAGATGGTCTGCTATATTCTGGTGGTTTTTTTTTTTTTTTTTTAATCTCTATTTTTTTAAGGGCAAATTTAATGTTTACAGAGTGTCTCAGCCCTGGACATGTAGGCCTTCAAAATATACCCCCCAGTAATTATGAGAAATTTCATGTTCAGCTTACCTAGTACTCTCCTTTTCCTGTTAGCTATGTGATTCATATTTAATAAACCTATTACAGGGCCAAGGTGAAGAGCATAGCCTCTGACACCACACAAATCTGGGTTCAAATCCTGAGTTCAAATTCTGTAGCTGTGCATTAGGTCAATCCCATCACCTCCGTAAGTTTGCTTCCTCTTTTGTAAAACTAAGACTATTCGGACTCTCCCTCATAAGATTGTGGTGAAGATTAAATGAGACAATATATATAAATCAGCACAGTTACTGGTATGAATAAGCTTTCATTGAAAGGTGTACCAAATGATACCAATGTGAGGTATACCACAAATAAATGATGATAACTTGCATCGTTATTATTAGCCAACTGTAAATCACACACTGTACTTTACATATATTATTGAAAGATGGCTGGGCCAGTCATTTGCTTGTTTGCTTTCAGATACCTTATGCATCCCTTCCCCTGCACTGCTCTGTGTTACATTTCCCAAGTTCCCTTGCAACTGGATAGGTTTGCCCATTGGGTGACACTGGTGGAAGACTGAAGCACAGAAAGATGGGGGAAGTCAGTTCATTTCTCCCCTTCTCTGCAGCAGCAGCTGCATCTCCTGTGTGACTCCAGCTTCTCTGTCTCTCTCAGGTCCCAGCTCTGGCCACTCAGTCCTTCTGTGGTTTTAGCTCCAGCCTGATATCCCTGGCTTCTGGCTCTTCATAGCACTGCCTTCCTCATCCATCAAGCCCTAAGAGGGCTAGCAGCTTTCTGCATTTGCTGATCTCTGGGTCACTTCAACATCAGCTGTTTTCGTAGTTTCTTCTGTCACCTGTGAAACCAATTTCTTGTTTTAAATTCTCTCTGTTGGTTTCTATTATCCTGACTGGACTCTGACTGATATAATTGCTTTTAAATATTAAAAGAGAAGTCATTCCTTATAATGAATTCACTTCCCCACCTCTCTCCCTCCTGGAATGTACAAGGCCAACTGGAAAAGGTTGACTGGTTGTCATGGAGAGTCAGGCTGGAATTTGAACCCAGATTTTTCTGTTGCCAAGCATGTGCTTTCTACTGGTGAAATCAAAGTACTGGTTTATGTAGCATAATCTGAGGTGTTTTTAAGGGAAAAAAAAAAGAGGAAAAGCAAGTCCAGTTTTCCCACCTTCAAGGAGCTGATAGTCTGGTTATAGAAATAAAACAAAGTAAGCTGAAAATCAGAGAGTGTCATTACATACTCTCTCTGGTAATGACCACAAACAGGAAAGAGAAGTGTGGTTTTGTTTAAGAAGTGGAGCTTGAAATGGGCTTGAGTGGAAATGTTAAGTCAGGACCAGCAATGAAGCAGCAGGAATAGGGCTTCTGTGATGGAGGCGCTAGTGAGAGAAAGAAACAGACGCAGGCCCAAAGATCAGCTTAACTCCTGGGAAGGATCCCAGTTCAGGAGCAACTAAAGGAGAAGTTGGATATGTAAGGACCGTAGGTGATTGGGGGTGGGGACTGTTAAGGACAAACAGATGAATTAGGAATTTGATCAGAAGTCTTGGAAGCATCCTTTGTCCAGCACGCCCTGTCTATTGTTTTTTAAATATATGTTGTAGGCTAATAGATCTTAAAAAAAAAAAAAAAAAAAAATAGCAGCATTAAGTGCTTCTTAGATGATTATTACTGCTTTCGGTATAAGAAAAATAGTCTGTTGATTAATTCAACCTGGGAATATAACAAATGTTTATTACTTGTCTCAAAAAGTTTTGAAGGGTCTCTGAAATTGAAGAACACTCTTTAAATGCCCCTAGAAAGCGATCCTGTAACACTGGAGCACATTTGTGTATAGGGTGTTATAAAATATCATGTTTGAGAATTTCAGGATGGAGAAGGCACCTGAGAGATGGGAAGTAAGCACCCACATTGTACCAGCTGAAAATCTGCACCCTCTACCCTCAAACACCCCCCCCAGCCCCATCAGCTGATACCTTGGCATGGAGGAGCCTCTGTGTTGGATGAAGTTGATGGGAGTGAAATTCCTCCTGAGTTGGCTGTGTCACTTTCACCTGTCAGCATCTCTGATGAGGAGGGAGCTTGACAGACCGGACTGGTTTGGATAATTGGATTATAGCAGTTGTCTTCATCTCAGTAAGCTGACTAACCATGACAGACACTGGGGGAGAAATTTTATAGACGGTCCTAAAATGGAGATTCAAGAAAATGCTTAGACTAATAGGAAACAGTGGGCTTTAGTGAATTTCCCACATACTGTAGTGTGGTGGGGAGCTGGGACTATTATCCTCGAGGGGCTTCTAAAATTTTCTAAAGCTATAGCAGAGGGGATTCATTTAGTATGCTCTAGCCATTGTTTAAGCATGTTTTTATGTATTAATTCGCTTAATCCTTACAGTGATCCCATGAAGTCCTGTTACTAGTTCCACTGTGCAGACAAGGAGACTGAATCACAAAGAGGTTAAGTACTTTCCCAAGGTCACATTGCTAAGAGGTGAATCTAAAATATGAACCCAGCCATTCTGATTCTATAGTCTGCGCACTATGATACTATTGAAAACCATCTCTGTAAAGGCTGTGATAATACTGAAACCCATCTCCTTTGGGAAACTCCTCTGGGTGTGGCCCACCTCTACACTGCCCTAATTCTCTAGCACTGCCCTTAGATGTTTGAATGTTTGCTTATCCCACTAGAGTCTGAGCTCCCAGGTAAGGTCCAGATCTTTTGCCAGTGTCTAGCCTAGCAGGTGCTGCATAAATGCATGTTTATCAAACAAATGGAGGTGAAATTTTACAGATACTTCGTAATCTCCTTGGAGCTGGCTAAGAAGACAGCCATTTGTAGTTTAGTTGTACATAGAGAGCCAGCCACTTAATGCACTGATGCTGCTGTTGATGGATTTGGATTTAGAGTCCTTAGCAATAAAATCTGATCCTAATTATTAGGGATGTCATTAGAAACAACTTGCCCTAGTCACACTAGCACTGGCTCCAGATTGTTCCTTGTGATTTTGGTTTCCTCAATTTTTTCAAAGATAAGCCTCTCCATCTTTGGAGTCTATTCAGATATTGAGCAATTCAATATGTGACCTTGGACAAAAGGACTACCTCTTTGGACTTCCATTTCCTCATCTTTAATCTGAAAGGATCAGGCTCAGTAGTTTTCAGAAAAAAATTTAATGCAGTGGAATTTTCGGGAGCCCAATACATAAAATAGACAAGAGGCAAACCGTGCTTGCTGCTTCCCCTTCTTTCATGCCATCCCTTTCCCCATGGCATGGCAACCTTGGAAAGTCTCTGCTGAACATAATTGGAGAAGCATTGGACTAGATTGTTTCAAAGGAAATAATCCAAATGATATTAAAATAATTAATAAATACAAATAAAATAATCAAATATAAAATAATAAAATGCAAAAATAAAACAAAATCTTCAAAATGGGGAGAGCCTAAGCTGCTGAGAAAATCAAGTTGGAGGGCTCTCTCCAAGGACCCCTGAACCTGTGTGACCGTTAGACTATATGCGTTAATGGTGGGAGTTAGGGAGATGTCAGCCTGGCTTGATAATGTATGGTGGGTGGGGGAAGCAAAAGCCTCCTTGTCTGAAAACAGGCTGCGTGCCGTGGCACTGGTGAATTAGAAATTCTGTCCAGTGACTCTTGAAGATTGATTTTCCGCCTGACCCCTTGCTTTACTAGTAGAGATCAGACCGTTCTGGGAGGAGTCAATGAGCTAGCCCTTTAAAAGACCTTCCCTTTCTTTTCCTTTCTTTCCTTCTTTTCTCTTTCTTTCTTGATTTTTTTTTAAACTGTATGTTTCAAAGAGAATTTCTGATTACTTTGGGGACTTAACACCACCAGTTTGAATCCTTCTTGGTGCTTAGAGCTTTGAGACATCTACACCACCACCTGTATACATTACTTTATGCTAGAAGATGACTGAAGATTGAATTTCATTTATGACATTGACATTATTAAAATACCCTTTTTGAATCGGGAGTAAATGCTTCATTTCCTTTATTTTTGTGATTTTTTTACAGACCACTCATTTGGACACCTGAAGATTAGGAATCTTGCTTTAGTTATTTCTGTATCTCCAGTGCCTAACACAATGCCTGACACAGAGTAGATGGTTGTTAAATATTTGTTCATTCGATAAGTATCCCCCTAGGTGCAGGGATGGGCACAATAATCATGGCCCCAATCCTCATCGAGCTTTTATTTGAGTGGGAGAAACAATTGAAAATATATAATGCATTTTGGGTTAAGTAATGTATTAGTTTTCTGGGGCTGCTGTAACAAAGTACCATCAACTAGGTGGTTTAAAACAACAGAAATCTCTTCTCTCACCATTCTGGAGAACAGACGTTCTAAGGGTGTTTGCAGGGCCATGCTTCCTCTGAAGATTCCAGGGAAGAATCCTTCCTTGCCTCTCATAACTTGTGGTGGCCCCACACATCACTCCAATCTCTGCCTCCATCTTCACATGGCTGCCTTTTACCTGTGTGTCTCTGTCATTATATGATATGCTCCTCTGTCTGTCTGACTTCCTCTTTTTATGACACCATCATGGTGTAGTAGGATCCACCCTAATTCAGTATCACCTTGTCTTAACTTGATTACATTTGCAAAGACCCTTTTCCCAAATTCAGTCACATTCACAGGTACTAGAGGTTCGGACTTCAGCATATCTTTTGCAGGGACACAGTTCAGCCCACAAGTGTTATAAAGGAAAAGAACAAGTTCAGTAAAAGAATAAACTAGAATGATTGGTGAATCAATGAGAGTAAATAACCTCAACTCCCAACCCTCCAATCTCTCTCTCATCTCATCTTTTTGCAAATAATAATCATGACTGTTATTTTAATTACCATAACTGCTACCATTTCTTGAGTATCTACGACATTCCAAGATCTGTGCTAGCATCTTCATATTTGCTATATCAGAGTCTCAAAATAACCCTGCCAGTTAGGCATGCTTATTACTTATTCCAGGCAAAAAAAATGAAGCCCAGGGAAATTAATTTATTCACAATCAGAGAACTAGTTAAGTGTCAGAAGTGAAAGTTGACGCTAAATTGGTCTGACTCAGAGCCTCTGTTCTGAGCAAAAGGAAAAGAAATTCTCATGAATACCAGAGAATATCACCTGGGGCAAGAGGAGTAAAACAAAGAAAGAGAGAGAGAGAAAACTTTGGTGGAGAGTGGGAGGAAAAAGAGGAAAGATAATATTCTTGTATTGGCCATCTTATCAGCCTAGCAATAAGAAACCACCATCGCCATGGCAACAAGAATTCTAATTAATGGCAGATGTTGAGTCACTTTAAAAGCCACACCAACTGAATGCTGGACTGGTGCTATAAGCATCTCTCCTCTGCCACAGCTGGGCTCATCCTGCCATGGTCATGTTGGAGAGCCCTGTCCTTCTCAAGTGGAAGAAACTCTGGACCTGGCATCACAGGAGTTGACTCTGCTCTTTCTGAGCTCTGTGGCCTTGGATAAGTCGGTTCATCAAAAGTGGGAGGTAGTTACTGCTAACTAATTTCATCATTATTATTACTCTAGTAGTAGCTTTCTGAGAGTCCATTTAAAATATCTATAAAATAGAAAAGTAATATTTATATAAAGGAGGCTGAAATAGAATGAAGAGTGTAGAAGTTCTTAGGAAACTAGAAAATAACTCTCAAATCTCAAATGTTATTAACACCAGGAGACAGCCTGATGTGGTATAAACGGTTTGCAATGAGAATCAGACAGACTGCTTCTTGTGAACAAGTCACCTAAACCCTCAGAGCCTCAGTTTCTTAACCAGTAAAATTTCTGTATATACTGTAAAATGCGCTACCCATCTGTCTTAGTTTCCAAGCTGCTAAAACAAATACTGTACAATGGGTTGGCTTAAACAATGGGAATTTATTGGGTCACAGTTTTGAGACTAGGAGAAGTCCAAAATTGAGGCATCATCAAGGCTCTGCTTTCTGCCTGAAGACTACGGCATTGTTCGGCTAGCTGCTGGTGATCCCTGGTCCTTGGCTTTTCTGTCACATGGCAGTGCAAGTGGCAGCATCTTTTCCTTTCTTTTCTGGGTTCCATTGACTTCCAGTTTTTTCTCCACATGGCTTTTTCTCTCTATGCCTGAAATTTCATTCTGTTTATAAAGGACTCCAATAACCCAGATTAAAGCCCAACCTGATTCAGTTGGCCACACCTTAGCTAAAAATATCAGCAGCTTCAAAAGATCCTGTTTATAATAGGTTCACACCCACAGGAATGAATTAAGATTAAGTTTTTCTGGGTACATACTTCAATTTGCCACACCATCTTACAAAACTTGGGCCAGTTATTTAACCTCTCTCCCTTTCAGTTCCCCACTCAATAAAATGAAGGTGACAGTAGAACCTGTCTTATAAAGTTGTTGTGAAATTAAATGAGTTAATACAGGAAGAGCTTTTAGAACAAAGCCTGGCACTGTTGTGATGGTGATGATGATGGTGATGATGATAATGGTGATGATGATAATGGAGAAAGAAGAGAGAGAGGAAGAGGAGAAGGAGAGAGGGCAGGGGGAGAGAAGAAAAAATAGCAGCTGAAATTATATATGTGCACAGAACTGTGAGAGGTCTGAGGTGCATACAAGTGGGAACATTCATAGCCATTGTCAACTTACTTTTGGTTAGTCCCTGGATTGGTATGTTTATTCACATGTCTAACTTAATTGTCTATGAGTTTTCTCAAAGGTTCTATGTTCAGATTCTGCCCCTTTGTCAAGCCCAGTCTCTGTATCTCTCCTGCTTCCTGCCTAAGCAGTTTAGGCAGGGGAAGGAGAACCAGGAAAAAAAGTTTGATATAAACCATGATAAAATTTTGCTCAGAGCCCAAATCCTTTAAAAGTCAGAGTTTCCAAAAGAGTGTTCCTCGATACATGGAAAGGTATTCTTGGAAAGAGTTAGTTTGCAAAATGCTGTGTTCAAGTTAACTGTCTTTAGAGCAAGACTTCTTTTAAGACTTTAATATATATAAAACATGCATCATGAATCTCCCAGAAGGGTGGGAAACTGGGGACATATAGAATAGAGTATCTCTCAAATTTATTTGATCAAAGAATTAGTTTTTCATGGAGCATCTTACTTTTCTACAATTTCAAGGACCACACATTGGAAAGTGCTGCTGTAAACCTGTGGTCAAGACCATCAAGCATACCACAAAAGAGGTCTGAAAACTACTAATCCTTCTGTAAATTCGTGTGCCCATTTAACAAATTAAAAGAGCACCAATTCTGTATCTGGCAGCAACTATGTGTACTAGATGGTGGAGAAACAATGACAAGAAAGACTGATATATTTTCTACCCTCATGGAGCCCTTGTGGGACTACTGGGGAAAGAGAAGTTGTCTGGCAATTTCAGTACAGTGTGACGAGTGAAGATGGAGAGCACAGGGTGCTATCGTAGCTGGGGCAGGAGTTTCTTATCCAACTTGGTGCGTCAAGGAAGGTTTTCCAAGGGAAATAACTTCCAAGCTGAGATCCAAAGAAAGAGCCATATCTGTATAACCCAATGGAGGAGTTTGTAACACACTTTCCCATGCATTGCCTCATTGCATCCTCACAGCAACTTTCCTAAGTACATATGACAAAGGGTAGTAAAAATGATAGTTTCTATCATTTAATGAGCTCCTACTACATGCCAGGCATTGTACTAGGCATTTTACACACTATTGCACTTAATCTTCACAAGAACAGATGAGAAATTGAGGCTCAGAGAAGTTGCATGGCTTTCCCAAAGCTGAACATGTACTTAATGCAAAACCAAGATTTAAACTCAGGGCTGTCTGATTTCAAAGCCCCTACATCTCCATGGTCCACAGATGCTGATCCTAAACAGTGAGTGGTCCATGACAGTTTTCACCAGACTGAGAAATGTAGAAAAGTAAGCAGAGTATCATGAATCCTTCCTTAGGCTGATTTCTTTCTTCTTAAATGACTTTATATTTTATGTTATTCTGAGCGGTGCCCTTCCAAATTGTTTGGTATAAAAAGTCCTGTCATATATATATATAAAGAGGACACTTTTATTTTAGGTTCTTGCTTGGTAAAAGAAAAACTTGCTAATCCTATGTCAGTCTCCAAAATAATTTTTTAAGTGTTATTGTCTGTGAGGTCCAATATCTTGGAAATGCTGTCTATGCAACTTTATAGGACATACGTATCCTAAAGATAAGAGGAATAAAACTTCCAGAGTAGTCATGAAAATAAGTCAGTACATTGCTTTGGGTTGTGCTGGTCCTTAATTCAAACTTGAATGAGTTACTAACCTCCATGGGCTCCAGTAACTAGAGACCATAAATGGAAATAAAGTAAGATAATACAGCATTTCCCAAAATGCACACATATGCCAACAATGGTACCCAGGATGATTTTAAATGGTATTTCTAATAGTTGTGTATTTATTTTTATGTTTATTAGAAAAAATATAACTAATATCAAACCTGAGTTTTTTGGACATTTTTACCTAGAACAAGGCTAGTTTTTAAAAAGTAGAAAGAAAAAGGTGTTTTTTCAGAATCAATTTAGAAAAAAAATTACATAAATAATACATACTAAGGTAGTATTTGATATGGAAACAATTATGAAGATGATGCATAAATTACTAAAATTTATGAAATAACATTATATGTGTGAAAGTGCCAGGTGCATGGAAAGCCCCAGTAAATGTTTCCTATCTTCCTAATTGACATGGCTAGCAAGTGGCAGAGCCCAAGACTAAATCTTATAGTTTCAGACTCCCATTCCAGTGTTTTTCTAAGGTACCTCCTCTCCCTTGTGCTGCCTATCTGCCTACCTCAGCTGGCATCTTTCCTCCCTCCAGCCACCTCTCAGGAAAGTGCAGCAAGTATAGATATGTCAGCAGTGACCAGTAGCTCACAAAAATGTCCTTGAGTGTCAGTAATGAATGAGGTATACCCAATAAAGTAGACAATATTAGCTTTTGGATAAAGAGGAATCAGAATCTGAGAACTGAAAAGCCCTCCGAGACCATCCCATCCAAACTCTCCTTTTACAGATGAGGAAGTTGCAACCCAGCAAGGGGAAGTCCTCTATTCCTGGCATGAGAGCTCGTTACTGCCCAAACCAGGATTAGAATTCATATAAAACATGCAGATGTAAAATTTTACACGTTTAAAGAAAAAAAAGACCATTTCCTCTAGACTCCTACCTTTCTCAAAAAGTAGCAGGGAAGCACCACAAAAGGACTTTGACCTCCCCAGATCTAAAAATTTTGAAAGTCACACTTCCTACTGTGCCCGGCAAGACAGCATTGTAAATGACCATTGGAGACGTTCCTGGTCATATTCAAATGCAGCATAGCCTGGCCCCTGTGGTAACCATCAGCTCTGTGAAGACTGGGGCATGCTTAACATTTTAGTGACTTCTTTCCCCGGGGAAAATTGATAGCCCAGTGGTGGATGATAGAATTACATGCTGTGCTCCCTCGCTCACCATGCCCACCCCCCAATTTCCTTCATTGTTCCTGCCCCAACTCTTCAGTCAGCCACAGAGAAGCCAAGGGAGCTAGAAGTTAAAATGGGCGTTTTCAAATCAGAAAGCACTGTACTCTAGTCCTAACTCTTTAACTTTCTACATGTGTGATTTTGGACAATGTGATTAACCTCCTGAGCCTCAGTTCTGTCATCTTTAAATGGAGACAATAATATCCGTATCAAAAAGGTTAATTTTTTTCTGAGTGGTGAGATATTATTTTCTATACTTTTATGGTTTTAAATTTAGTTTCTAGAATTAAAATAAATTTAATACTGTTACGTATCCCACTGGGTGGTTCTGAGATATCATGTGATGTTATATGAACAGTGTTTGCACTATCACAATGTAGAAGCTGCTCAATAAATGATCGTTCTCTCCTTTCCAGTGCCATGAGATTCCCTAATAATTCAGCCTGAAAGGAGAAAACATCTCAGAGTGGCCAAAAATGCCACAGAGCTGAAAAGAGGAAGCCCTCAAATCCTAGCCTCTCCTGGAGGATTGAATAGGAGGCAGCCTTAAGCAAATGTCATCTGTGAGGCATGTGAGGGATCAGCCAGAGGCAAAGACAGGAAGAGGGATGACGTGAAAACAAGCTTTCTCTTTTTACCCAGTCAATGATTTTGCCAAATTAATAATCAAAACTCCAGCCATTCTTCTTATACCGTAGCATAAAAGTACACCAGGGTGTTTTCAAATCCTTTTTGAAAATTAGAATTTCTGAGTAAAAATTTCCTCCCTTCCCATGGTTTAGGAGATGGTTGCTTTGGAGGAAAATGAGGCCAGATATATTATTTTTTTCATCAAGAACTTTGAATAGATTTCTGTGATAGCACTTGGCTCGTTACATCATTGTCATCATTATCTATCTCCCCAGCTAGTTCAAATCCCCTCACTCCACCCTGTGATCAGTACCTTTGCATTATACCCAGAAAACTATAGGCATATCTTAACTCACTGGGAATCAGTTAGCATCTGCTTGCTGTTTGGTCACTAATACTTCCATATCTAAAGATATCCTTTCCTCCCTCCCAATAACATCATGCTTCACAGGGAAAGGTGCCATTCATTCAACCTCTCAAGGCTGGGTGTAGAAGCTGATTTCTGCACCTCTCTGAAGTTGGGCATCACTCTTTGCCGACCATTTGGGAATATTTTTTTCCTGCTCCGACCCTCCATACTCCTTCCTTTTGATAAACAGGACAACTGTCCCCAAAGGGATGAATCCATTACCTTTCATCAGTCATGAGTTCATTTTTCCATTGCACGTTTCTGTTTAAAGAGAAAGCCTTTTAAAAGGGCTGAGCATACATTGAGTGTGTGTACTTAATTTTTAATATGTGTGTGCCCACAGCCAAGAGAACAGAGAAGCCTTAAATAACAATGAAACCAAATTGTACATGTTGTATGTTTTATGTGGCACAGATTCCTAAATATACTCTTAGCAGCCAGGTATTATTTAATACATCCCCATTAATCAAGCTGCCAAACTCAAATGAAAACCATGTTTAAATATATTTAATAAGATTATAGCTTTTGGTTGGATATCAAACTAAGAGCTACATTTTTTTTTTCTTCAGCCAAACTTCATTCACTGTCTTATGTTTGTACTCTGAAGACTAATTTCTGTGCTATCACACCAATTTGATGATAAAACAATTTTCACCACAAACTTTTAGCATCATGTGAGTTTCAGCTGAGCCCCTACATGCATATGTTTCAGAGAGAACAAGTCTTGAGATTTTTTTCTGGCTGAAAAATGAGATGACTCTTCTTCTTGGGGTGAGCCCTTGAATTAAAAAAAGAAATTAATAATTGTTTTAGATACTAAATTGTTTGTAGCTTCTGTAATAAATGGTGTCTGTCTTTTGAGCTGTTATTGCTTTTAGCATTTTGAACTTAATGTACTATGCTGATTATTTTTTCTTGCCTTTTTTTCTTTGGAGGTCCAGGCTCTGTTAGTTTTGCAATAGTGACACCTAGGGGCCATAAGGAACATTGCCTGAGCAGCTAAAATGTTCTGACAGGGTATTGATTCTCCATCTTTTTTTCTAAAGCAATGCCCCCGCTCTTTAAGATGTAATGATAAATTGCTTGTGGGTTGTTGGGGTTGAAGGAGAGAGAGGGCAAGTGGCAACCTGGACGAGATAGGCTGCCATTTCTGTCCACCAGGCTTCTGATCTGGAGACAAACAAAAAAGGGTGGTAACTGAAAAGAGCCATAAAGAATTAACCAACTTGGAGTAGCATATACTATTCTGGCAGATTCAATAGTTATTAATAAAGTGTCATTGTATTTATTTAATATGGCTCACTCTTGTTTCTTATTTTCAGCAGTTTGCTTATTGTTCTCACCTTCGTAGCAGGCATTCCTCACAACCATTGCAGCTAAGTGATTATTGCATGTGGTGCTTCGATTTGATGTCTTGTAACGTTCTGCTTCTCACAGCTCCAGTTTTCTTTTCTTTCTTCAGTGTTCTCTATCTATATTTTTCCTTATTAAAGTTTTATTTTGAATTTTTAGCCTATTCATTTTCTCCACTAGTGTTTCTTTATCCGTTCTTCTAGTGTCTCAGAGTTCATACATGGTTCTCCATGTTTACATGTCCTAAGACTTTTAAATTCTTGATTCAAGCACTCATAAATGTGTTTATGAAAAACATATAAAAATTCTTTATTACATTAACACTGATAAACTATTCTTATAAAAGTGCGTGCTATATTAAATTCAAATGAAGAACATGTGTTTAACTTTGTACATTGTAGAAATTCTAAGCTTCAGTCAAAAAAGAATAAGTAAATGTAGTGCACAGCAGTGCATTTGATTTTTATAGACAGGTACTACCTCTCTGCCATATCTCTCTGTAGATGATGATGATAGGCAACATTTGTTGATGCTTTCTACATTGCCAAGCACTGTTATAATTACTTTACATGAATTAACTCATTTAATCATCACAGTACCATGGGGCAGGAACTGTTATTATCTCATTTTACACATGTTCAACAGAATGCTTTTGGATTCCCAAAAGGAAAACTTCAGCAAGGTAATATGAGCTTGTCAGAGATAAGGTGCAATAAAAAGTTAGTGGTATTAGTTCTTTCTTTAACCATTTGAGAGTCAGAATTAACTGTCACTTTTTTTTGGTCCCATTAAGAATTTTGGGGAACTTCTGCCATCTCCTTTACCCTTTGATACCTGTCTCCTCTCTTCTGGGTGCCTCTAGTTATATCTTTTGAAAATAACATTGCCTGCCCTCATAGAGCTTATATTCCAGTTGTGGGGTATCTTAATTTGCCAAGTCTGCTATGACAGATACCACAGGCTGATTAGCTTAAACAAGAAGAATTTATTGTCTCACAGTTTTGGAAGCTAGAAGTCCAACATTAAGGTCTCAGTCAGCCACATTTTCCACAATATCTATAACAGTCTGGTAATGGCTTGCCAGAAGTCCTTGGGTTCCTTGGCCTGATTTGCATCTCTGCCTCCATCACGTGGCAATCTGTCTCCCCTTCTCTGGCTTCTCCTGACTGTCTCTGAATTCCCTCTGCTTGTAAGGACTTCAACCATGTTGAATTAAGGCGCAGCCTGATTTAATTTGTCTTCATCCCAATAGGATCTTTGAAGGTCCTATTTCCAAATGAGTTCCCACCCACAGGGCAGGGGTTAAGGCTTGAATTTGTCTTTGTGTGGGACATGATTTAATCAACCACATGGGGATTCCTAAAAAAAAGTAATCAAAGAAAATAATATGATTTCAGCTAACGAGAAGTACTGTGAAAGAAAAAAATAAAGCAATTTAAGGGAAAAAATAGTGACTGGGAAGATCTGAAGCTCAATGTGTATCAGATGGTGAGAGAAGGCCTTCCTAAAGAAGGAATGTTTAAGATGAGACCCAAATGGCAGAGGGGAGTAGGAGACTCGAACAACAGAGACAACAATGAGTGCAAAGGTCCTGAGGTGGGAATGAATTGATCATGTCAAAGAAAAACCAAAAAGACCAGGGAAGCTGATATGAGTTGAGAATGGAGAATTCTCTGGTGTGTGTCTCTTCTCTGTCTTTCCCTTCTCAGCTCTCTGACACTTTGTTTTCTGTCTCAAGCCCAGGTTCATTGGATTCATCAGAATGGTTTGAAATGGTGGAAATCCTAAAGTTTCATCCAGGGCAGGGAGAGGCCCAAGGGAGGCTATACTCTGTAATTTCAGTCTTCCGCACATACCCACATTCCTACACATTCTAGCCTGATAAAATCCAGATTAAGATGAACATAAGGCAACAGGAAAGTTCCAGCCCTCTGGACACAGTTACTCATTCTTTGGTGCCCCTATAGCCCAAAATAGACCTTGGATATGGTACTTCTCACATGTATGGTGATTCTCCTTTGTGTGTCTGCCTCCCCACCAGACTGGAAACGACTTGAGGGCAAAGCCTATGTTGTAATCATGCCTCATTTATTTTTCTTTCTTGCATTCACTAACTCAAAAAATGTTTCTTGAGTGCCATCTATGAGCTAGTCACTTGTGCTAGTTTTGTCTGCCTATTCACAAATACAATTTTGAACAAGAAAAGCCCAGTACTTGCTCTCAAGTTTCACATAGTATTGCAGAAGAGAAATACAATAAAATATACAAGTTTAATACCATATTCTAAGTGCTGAGATAGGTGACACACCTCACCCAACCTTGAGGAATCAGAGGAAACTTTCCAAAGGAAGTGGCAGTAGAGCCCAAACCTGGAAATGTGAACTAAACAAAGGTGTGTGTTTGTGTGTATTGAAGGTCTGAGATGGGCAGATGGTGTACAGAATTTTAGAGCTTAGAAACAAAGGATTCTTGAGCCCAGAGGTAAATTCACTTGTGTATTAGTTGAAGAAATATAAATGTATAAATGAATGACTGATATTGTCCACACACATGTTGCAGGGGCAGCTGATAAGATATACTCATGAGGTATAAAGCCAAAAGGCATTTTGCCAGTTTACCCTGAGAATTCACTATTCCAAGTTCTGTCCATCATTTCCCCATACGAAGACTCTTATGGGGAGCCATCTCATTCTTAAAAAGTTGCTTGCCAAATAGATTATTCAGTGATTTATTTTGAGATCCAGCTAAGCACTTATCTTACTCTAGAGATAGCCTTAACCATGGGAGTGGACATATCCAAGGCCCAATGACCAATATCCCTATCTTTCCTGAGCATTGCTTAGTGGGAACTATGGGGTAAATGAATAAATGAAAAAAGAAGTCATAACCTCAAGGCTATTCATGGAAGGGAGAGGGGCCAGTTGGTGTGGTCTAGGAGCTAGAAGCAGAGAGCTGGCTTGGGAAGTCGGAACCTGGGTTCTAGTCTTTGCCCTGCCACTAACTTTTACAGTATGGCATTGAGCAAGTTACACTCTTCTAATCTGTAAAGTGGAGTGGTGCCAGTCATTTTCCAAGATCCCTGACAGCTCTGGAATGCTGTGTTTATTTTAATTCTACCTGCTGAAGAGGGAGAATGTATTAAAAGTATATGGACAGGGGGACGGATGTGGCTCAAATGGTTGGGCATCTGTTTCTCTTATGGAGGGACCCTGGTTCAATCCCCGGGACCTCCCGGTAAAAAAAAAAAAAAAAGGATATGGACACCAGCTGAGCAGCTCCCTCATCCTCTAGGGCCAGCAGCCCTGTTTTGAGGGTACTTGTTTCTCCAGGGGGTACTAATTCCTCCAGATGCATGGGGCATGTCTGGGCCCAGAGTACCCAAAATAGCTGTCCTAATCTGCCATGCTCCTGGGCAGGTTCTTGTTGGCCACCTCCAGTGCTCCTGCAGGGCCATGGATGACCACATTCCCTTCTGCTGTCTGTTGATCTAAAGAGATATTAGAGTGTGGCTATTCCAGACATAGCATTTCTTTAACTTCCATACAGGAGTTACCTGGCCTGCCAATTTCCCATCTCCCCCTCTTGTTTTAGCACCATACTAGTGTTCAAACCCCAGTCCTCCCACTAACCACCTGGCTTTGGTCAGGTTTGTTGACTTCTCTGTGCCTCAGTTTCTTCAGCTGTGAAATGTATGTTTGTTTCTACCCCAGAGAGTTATTTGTGACAGTTAGTGAGATGACCCATGTGAAGTTGTTAGAGCAGTACCTGGCTCATAATAAATACAAAGAATGTTAGTTATTAGTGTTTGTAATAATGATTATTTCTGTGGTCCTTCGTTGCCACCTCCTTCAAATATTTTCTACCCAGCTATCAGACAAGCAGTAAGGATCCAGAGGCAAATAGGACACCATCTCTACCTTGGGGAAGTTCCGTCCACTGCTTTTACTGAGTGCCGTCTAAATGCCTACTTTACCTTGTTGAATCCTCACCACAATCCAATATGGTGCTTATTATTTTTCTCATTTCACAACCAAGAAAATTGAGGCCCAGAGAAATCAAGTGACATTTCCAACATGCTAATAGTAAATGGGCAAAGTTGGAATTTGAACTCAGATATTTTTTACTTCAAATCCGGGTGCTTTTTACCACCTCACACAGCTACAGGGCGTTAATCACAAAGTTTGTTTTGAAAGGAAAAAAAAAAAACAATGCATGATGGGAATGATCATACTGGGAAATAAACTCTCCTTTCTGGGGCAGCTGCTTCAAGCTTTCAGAAGGGGTGGGAAGGCTAGGCTTGAGAGCCAAGCCCCCAGCAGTCCTTGTTTTAGTCCATCTGAAAAGGATCCGTCTTTAAAAGCAAGGAGCCAGAAAAAATAATTCATACTAAAAACAAACTCTGTCATGAGTCATTTGACTTTGCTTTCCTCGGAACACATAGTTTATGTCTTGGGCAGGCTAAGGCTAAAGGAACATCTGATATGTTTTAGGCAAGCAGAGCCATTATTTAAGGAGCTTCACATCCAATATGTGCCCATTGGACCCCATGACTTAAATCAAGACTTGTGACAATTTGTTATTTTCATTGTAGTTTTATCGATCAGGGTGTGATTGTATACTTGTTTTGTGAAAATGGCAAGAATTGCTTTGGTCCATGATGCAAAAGTTCTCAGGCTATGAACTAATCACACTATTATTACTCTGAGTATGTGCACAACACAGGAATGTATATATGTGCACATGCGTCCAGATGTGTGAGCACCTATGAAAATGAGAGAGAGAGAATGAGGGAAAGATGCTTCCAGGTGAGCTGGTTACCATTCCTATCAGCAAAGGAGGGTGCCTCAGTCCTGGGTCAGAGCATTTCTCAATCCTGGGTGAATGGTAGATAACCCAGCCCAGTCTCCATGGCAGACTTGCTCCTCTTGAGATAATTGAAAAATGATTGGAAAGCACTTACAATGTAAAAAATCACACAATGTAGAACTATAGAGTAAGAAGTGAAAGGTACACACCTCTCCTGATCCCAGAAGTAATCACTGTTATACATTTTGTATGTATTCTTCCTAACCTTTTAAATGCATTTACAGATGTGTATGTGTGCATATGTGGGACCATAATGTATATATTGTTCTGCAACTTGTTCTTTTCACTTAAAAGATATTTTGGAGTATAACACATATAGAACTGTTCATGTCTATTACATACAGATGATAATTCCAGAGGTTGCAACTATAAAACATTATTTTACCAATACCCTAATGATAGACATTTAGGTAGTTTCTAGTGTTCAGCTATTACAATAATGCAAGGATATCCTTGGTATGTTTTTATATATATCTATGTGTCTGTGTGTATATATATATACATACATACAAGTTTGAGGATTTCTCTTGAAATGGTACAGAAAAGTGGAATTTCTGATGAAAGAATTTGTACAATTACAGTTTTGTTAGCTTTGGCCAAAATGTCCTCCAAAACGGCTGTACCGGTTTGTATTCCTGCCAGTGGTGCCCCTGTGCCTTTGCCAACACTAGATATTGTCATTCTTTTAACATTTTTGCCAAGTTATTGGGCAGAAAATGACTGTTCATTGTTCTTTTCCTTTTCCTTTCCCCATTACTAGGAAGAGTGAGCTTTTTCTTTATATCCATTCACTACTTTCTGTCTTCTGTTAATGGCCTATTAATATTTTTTCTTCATTTTGCTATTGGGTTGTCTTTTCTCATTGATTTGGAGGAGTTCCTTACTCTACATATGAATCCTTTGTTATATATATTGAAGACTTTCTTATGTCCCTTGTTATCTAGCTTTGTTTATGATGTCTGATAACAGGAGTTTTAAATTTTTATATAATCAGTTTATGTATCTCTTATTACTTCAAAAATTTTGGAAATCTTCCCCTATAAACTGTTTTTCTTCCTGAAGTTGTGCTTTTCAGAATGATAATGTTTTAGACTTTCATGTGCACTATAGTAAACTCAGGAACCAGAAGGTAAAGTGTCTTACACGAGGAGCAAAGCTAAGACAGGAATACACCAGGCTGCAGAATGGTCTCTGTTTTTGTGCAGACATTCTTGCTAATTTTATCAGTTATGGTGAAATTCTAAAAATCCATCTGAATCGGCCACAGACAGATGACAGTCAGCAGGGAGCTGGATAAGAGAATGAAACTTGAATTCCTACAGGCCTTGGGTCATATTCAGGCCTCTTTATTTGCCATACTTGCCCTTGGGACATCACTTTGCCATTCTGAGCCTTAGTTTGTTTCTCTGTAAAATGGGACTAATCACAACTTCAAAGGGTTAATATGAAATTTAAAATCTCCCGTGTTTCCAGACATGGGGTAACTAAATACATGTTTGTTTCCTGCCTTCCCTGATAATCCTTTTTTCCTGGATATTTAAATGCATTTGGTCATTTAAAACTGTTGGCGTCCATCTCTTCTAAAGATTTTGTAGCCAAATAGTGGAGATACAGCTTGCTCAAGAGTCTGAGGCAATTTCCTAATGATATGTCTCAGTGGGCCTAAAGGAAACGAAACACCTACACCATTGCTCAATGCTGGAAAAATCTCCAGGGTGGCCAAACCCCCATTGGAGGAGAGGAGCCATGGATGGGGGACTGCTCCCATCCATGTGGGCGTAGAGAACTTTCTTTCAGAGCTTTTGTAGATCCTGGATTCATTGAGCCTCTTGTCTATGCAGGGATAATTCCCTCTGCTTTTGAAACCATCTGCTCTTTCCCACACCTCATCTGGCATCCATCACTTCTTAATGCAATACAGTATTAGTGGTTGAGAGCCTGGACTCAACCTCGACTGCCTGTGTCCAAAACCCAACTCTGCCACTCTTCATTGTGAGGCATAAAGCAAGTTTCTTAATTTCTCTCTGCCTCAGTTTCCCTATCAATAAAATGGGAATATTTATATTATCTCATATAGTTGTTACAAGGGTTAATATTTGTAAAGCATTTGGCACATAGTACAGTGTTCAAAGGGCTACCAAGAATTCATTGATAGTAATTGTGTCCCAACTTCATTCCTTGGTGATGGACTTTGGATAATATGCTTAACCCTGAACTCAGCTCTCACATTTGTAAAATAAGTATGAAAATACCTACTTCATGAGATTGCTGTGAAAGTCAAATGAGATAATATACGTAAGTGATTATAGGTATTCAATAAGTGGTGGCTGCTGTGGTGACAATTATTGAAAAAGACAGGTATGAAAATGCAGCCAGTTTCTAATCCTCAAAAGCAAGGAGGTTGATTAAAAAAGAGAAGGCTCTGGAGTCAGACATATTAGGTTAGAATTCAGACTCCACCACTCTTAGCCTTGTGACCTTGGGCCTAACCTCCCCAACATTGTTTCCTGATCTCTAAAACTGGATTGATAATGGTGCCTACCACTAGGCTTGTTATAAAGAGGAAGTGATAATAAATTGGGCACATAGTAAATGCTTAATGAAATTAGCTGTTTTTATTTCCCATATCTCCTATCTATCCATGGGAAAACTCCTACCTGCAGTCAGGGATTTGGGGGCAGATTCAAGCCCTGGACAGAAGGAATGCCAGCACATTTAGAGCTCCAGCCAAATCTACTCAGATAGTTCCAGAGCACAAGACAGAAAAGAGGATTAAAGCTAAGGAAAGGAAACTGAGGCAGAAACCTGGTTTCTCTGGCAGGCTAAATGAGTGGGGTAGAGAGAAAAAAACAATTAAGGATGTCCATCAGGATTAATCTGCAGCAATTTATCTCATTTTAATTCTTAAAAGCGTTCTGTTGGGTAGGTACTATATTTCCATTTTTCATATGGGGAAACTGAGGGTCAGACAGGTTAAGTGACTTACCCAAGGTCACATAATTAAGAAGTAGAGGAACTTGGATTTAAGCCCAGGTCTCTCCTCCAAATCCTTAATGATATGCTGCCTTTGTTGGGAATGACTCAGAGGCCAAGCCAGAGGGGAATGGGAGAGAGGGACGAGTATGTTTCTCTGGGAGGCTGGAGGAGGCAAAGACAAAGGGGAACAAGCCTGGAGCTCACAGGCATCACATAAAAATTTGGAATTTTTTGCCCTGAAAGACGAGAGTGTTTTCAGCTGAGGCCATTTTCAGCTGTACCCTGTGTACTAAGCTGAGGGTAAACCAAGCACAGTCATAAATAGCACTCCACTGCATCCCCAACAACAGCCCACTGTGTTCCTTCTGTTTGGAGATGAATGTTTAAATACTCCACATGAAAATGACTAAATCTGTTACTGTTTGTGCAGTCTGGTCACATGCCATTCAAACGAGGTACCTTGGGTTTGATGCAAGAACCATCAGATGATCAGCCATTGTGGAGTCTCCCAGGGCCTCGCCCAAGGAATCGGCATCACTGGACCAGAGGCATGGCCGCCTAAGGCCACTGCTTTGAAGGGTCCCATGCTTGTTGAGTGGACATGTCCCAGCTTGTTACAGAATATATTTTTATAGTTATACTTTCTCTAATTAAAAATAGGTATCAAAGCAAGAGAGGCTTTAACAAGTCATCTAGTCTAATTCATTTTAAAAATGAGGACATTTGCTTCCAGAGTGGGAGGTCACTTTCCCAAGATTATATAGAGAAATCTGAGACTGGAACTCAGGCCTTTGGTTTCTCAGTCCAAAGTGCGTCTAATTCTGCCCTCCTGAATGCTTCCAATTCATTGAAAAAAAAGAAAAATGTCTAGTAGTGTCTCTAAAGGGAGGACTGGAGTGTGTTAGAAACGTGAAGGGGGTCATGTTTTTTCTTGATGCTTTCTGTCATCCCCGCTCTAAGTTTTTCCCCCCATTTCAGTATTTCCTCTCATCTGTCAAAACTAACTAGTCTTGTGTGCTCAACTCTTGTTCCTTGAGAACCAGATTCTCAGATTTCCAGAGTTACTGCTTGTCACCTGTTCCAGGGCTTTATTCTCTGCAGAGGCAGCAGGAAGCCCCTCAGCACATGCTCCTTTGTCCTATCAGTATTCATTCACAAAACACAGATTCAAATATAAAACTATTAAGAATTTCAAGAGTCAGTAGCATCTCAGACTGTTGAACAATGGAAAGGGTGATAGTCCAGGAGTGTGCCTGGCTCAGCCCCTATTGGATGAGTTTCCCTGAATAAAATACTTCCTCCTCCAAGCGTTCCTCATCTGTAGATGCAGCTGGGTAAGAGGAAAAGGATGAATATTTATTGATCACCTGATAGATGCTGGATCCTTTGAATATATCACCATATTTAATCTTCAAATTAGATTATATGAGGAAGGTAGATACTATCTTCCTTTCACAAATGAGGAATTAGAAATCTGCAGAGGTAAATCACTTGCTCAAGGCTTCACAGTCAGGAATGAAAGGGTTGGGACTAGATTTGTTTGAAAATCCAAAGTATAAGTTCTTTCAGGTTTACCAAGAGAAAGTGAGATTAATAGGTGGGTATGTTTACTCACACACATATACATATACACAGATAGTGAAAGAGTGCTCTCTAGACTGTGCTGTGCCACTGGTGAAGAAAGATAAGCCTGGCAATTAGCCACCCACTCCAAGTCAAGATAGAATGACTCCCAAAAGGCCAGTAATGAACCTCTCAGAGAAACTCGCCTTCCACAAGGAAGTCTGGGAGTCACCCATTACTCAAAGATTCAACTTCAAAGTGAGACTAGCGGAGGAGATATTTAGGGGCATGGATCTATCAGCTAGGACCATAGTTCTCAAATATCACTGGAGGGCCACTGCAGGCAGGGCCAGCTACATAATTCGTTTGACCTAATGCACAGTGAAAATGCGGGGCCCTGTCCAGGCATGGGGACAGAGGATATCTCCCCTTTCCACAGGTCTGCCACCCCAGCCCATGGCTGGCAGGTGATCCCCAAGCGTTTGCAACTTCCACATTAGGATGTCCCCACTGAGTTGCCTGCCCAATACTTGTGGGGTTGGGTGCCAGGAGGCAGGGAGCAGGCAGCCCCGAACTAGCTCTGGAGAGGCAGCAGGAAGCCCCTCAGCATGTGCTCCATTGTTCCATCAGTATTCACTCACAAAACACATTCAGATATAAAACTAAGAACTTCAAGGCAGTGACTGTAGAGGATTAAGCCTCAAGCTTAGGCCCTTCCCAGTCTGACGCCCTGTGCAACTACAAAGGCTGCACATCCCATGAAGCCAACCCTTTCTGCAGGTCCTTAACAAAGCTTTGACTAGTCCATGGGAAGAGAAAAAATCAGGACCAAGCATTGGGTTTTTAACAAAGCTAAATGTAGACTATTTAAATGATAACCCTTTATTCTGAGATCATGCCTTACCTTTTCTTGGGGTGTTAAAATCTCTTCCCTGTTTTGAAATAACGATAAGAGTAATGGTAGCAGTTGTTCTTTTTCTAAAACACACTGTATGGTAAAATAAAAAGCTGACCACTATTTGCAGGTCTCCAAAAGTTTTGGGATAATGTATTAGCCTGAGCTAGGCCTTCCCTAGCTTGTGTGGATGGGACCTCTTCCCCAGCCACTAGCATCATTAAGTCTTCTATCCTGCATACAATGAATAATTGTGTATCTTTCACTATCTACTAGATATGTCTTTGCTTTGGGGGATTCTAAAGGGTCTGGTGGAGTCTGGAGACATAATACAGGAAAAGGGCATCAAAATCAAAATACAAAGCCTGAAGTTTCCTGATTTCTTACCATCCTAGAGAACACAGGGCCCGATGACAATCTTTTTTCCAAAATCTCTCAACTGGTGACAGCAACTTGGAAGTGAAGTGGATTAATGAAAGGGTGATAATAGATCCTAGACGGTCCCAGCATATGTCTTTTGTCCTGGTGTCATCATTTATAACACCCCCTTTCCTTCTTAAAAGTGTGCTGGACTCAAAGGTGAGTTTATTAGGTTAAAAACTATGTAGTCTCCCTAATAAAAGGCAGCAAGTCCCACATTGGCTGCCTTTTCCCTGGGCAGGAAGCCCATGGTGGCCAGTCAAAGGGTTATGTCTTTCCCACCAGAGGTTTGGGTTGGTTGTCTGCCTGGAGCCTGTAGGATCTACTCTAAATCCTGGGCTTCAAAGACCTAGTGGTGAGTGAATCTATGTGGCTCCCAGTCTAGTGGTTTCCACCCTTGTATTGTCTTGTGGGATCATTGAGTTGAAGGCCATGCCAGTTATATCCTTTGATGAGGGAAAATATGTCAACACAATGGTCCACTGAACTATGGGAATAAAAAGACATGCGGTGCCTTTTAGGGATTGTAGCCTAAATGGTTTCACTCCAGCAGATGTGGAATGAAATATAAAACAGACAGCTGATTACTGTTAAATCCACTTGCACAAAACCAACCATTATTGTGTCCTCTCAGCTCCAGAAACAGAGCCTTTCTCTAGAATAGACTGGTTTTTAGACTGAATTTTGGAATGACAGGAGAGAAGGAAAAAGAGAGAGAGATAAATAATGAGTTAGGTAGATGGGCAGTTTTGAAATGTGTAGTCACTGCCATTTAATGTGGGATTGTTTCTTATTATTCCATCTTTTTGACATATGGAAAGAAATCTTTGCTGGTACTGGCTTCAGAGACTCAGGTTTAAGAACTCTAGCATTGCCCTGAGAAAAGAGTTAAACAAATCACATTCTCAAGGCCTTCAGACAAAGAACAACTCGGAGCAAGCTTGAGAGTTTGTAGGGCATTTTGGTGACATTTCTGGATGCCCTTTGTTTCCCCCTTTCAAGAAAAGCCCTTTCTTTCCTTGCCATCTCACATAACAGCTTGGGATTCTTGTCCCCCCACCCCCCTGTCCCCACTCCCCCACCCTCCAGAAATGCATTTGAACTTGCTAGGTTTGTTAAGAGTCAGGGCATGAAGCATTTTTCCATGGTAGAAAAGTTCTGGCATTCCAAAGCAGAACTAATGTGGGATTTGGGAAGCTTGCCCTATTTATGCAGTTAATTAGGGCTCCCCCAAGGCAGCTGATCCCCTGGTGCCATAGGAAACCGATGCTGAGGCCAGAGAAGGCTGAGACTGAGCACCCTGAGAGGGTGGCTGACATGTCCTCTGCACCTGTTCCCCGCTGACTGGAATCGGGACTCGAAGGAAACAAAGTCGGAGCTTTGCAACAACACTTACTTGGATCTACAGACAATTTAATTATTCAATATGTTGCCAGTATTTGAGTCAAGTCTTAGAACACTTGGAGATGTGGGACTAGAGAAAGATTCCCCTTGGGTCTGTGAAATAATGTCTTGGTACTAATAAGAACTTTGAAGTTGTGGAAAAACTGTAGGCTTTAGGGTCAGGCAGTCCTGTGCTATAAATCTGACTCTGCCACTGTTAGAAGTTGTAAGGTCTTGGAGAAGTTAGTTATTTCTGAGCTTTAGTTTTCATCCCTGTAAAAGGGCATAACCGCACCTATTCCATGGATTCACTATTTAACAACCACTATCATTTGTTGAGCAATTACTGTGTGTAGGGCACTGTTCAAAGAGCATGAACTAAATTAATTCTGCAAACTTCTATGGATTCTATGAAGTACATTCTGTATTAGAGATTGGCAAACTACTGCCCATGGGCCAAATCTGGCCCACCGCCTGTTTTTGTAAATAAAATTTTATTGGAACACAGCCATGTCCATTCATTTACGTATTATGTGTGACTGCTTTCATGCTACAGCTGCAGAATTGAATAGTTTCAACAGAGACTGTTTGGCCCACAAAGCCTTAAATATTTACGACCTGGCCCTTTACAGAAAAACTTAGCCAGCCCCTGCTTTATATTATCCCAATTTAAAGATGAAGAAAATAAGATGTAGATATTTAAGTACCTTACCTGAAGTCACAGTGGCAAATGATAGGACTAGGATTTGAATCCAGTAGCCTGACTCCAGAATTCGTACTTTTTTACCAGTAAAGTATGCGTAATAGATATAAAGTGTCTAGCACAGTGCCTGGCAGGTAGGAGCTGCTTTATAAATCTGTATCATTAGTAATCCTTTGCATTCCTCCATGGTAATCCTTTTTCTTCTGCTTCCCTTCCCAGGTTCCCATCTGTTCCAATTACCTTTTCTTTATCTTATATCAGATTATATTTTCAATTTGGCAGACTTCTGGGCAGTTTTATATCTGTTATCTCAACCCATCAAACAACTCTATGGAGTAGGTATTCATTATCTTCATTTCAAAGAAGAAGAAACCATTCCTGGCTTTTGGGTTTCCAGAAATATTTATGCTTCATTTGAGGACTCTCAGATGAAACATTGCTAGGGACCTTTTGAACATTTATTTTATGCTGAAAACATAAACAACAACAACAAAAAAGAAAACTTTAATGGTTACTCGAGAAAGGTTTACAATCTAATTGGGAAGAGAAAGAAACAAAGTAGTGGAAGGGCAACAGTAAGTCTTTTTAAAGACAAGTCCTTAGTACCTCTTGTAAATAGATGTGAATTCAGAGAGCTGGGACACAGTGTGGGGAGAAGAGGCCATGGAAGGTTTCCTGGAGACAGTTGGAGATGAGCTGGGCCTTGAACGTGGGGCAGGATTTAAAAGGAGAAGCTTAGATTTGGGCGTAATGGGAGAGGGGAAAGGAACCACAGAGAGAAGGCATACAAATGGAAGTGGGAGTTCTCAGAGGAAAAGGCCCAGCAAATCCCTGGAAATTGCATGAAATCAGAATGGGTAAATAAGATGGGTACAGATTTTGTAGAACTTTGAAGGTCAAAGAGAGGTGTCTGGGTTTTAGAATACTAACAAAGATAATTATAACACTTAATAACACCTACTATATGCAGGATTGCTGGCCCAAGCACTTTACATAAGCCCTTTCCTTTTACCCTCTTAACTGCTCTATGGTGTAGGTATTATCCTACTTTACAGATAAGAAAATTGAGGCTTAGCGAATAACAGTCAAATATTAACAGGAAAAGTTAAAAATATTCCACAATGCTTAGTTCAACAGTGCAGGGCTTTTGTGTTGTTACTTTTCTTCTGTGGTTACATGTACTTGTGGTTCGGTTTTATATTATACCCGTGCCATATAATCATAGCCTCTGCCTGTAAAATTGTTCCTGCCTGTTCTGATGGTATTATCTATTATCATTTATTCATGGAATCAGGCAGGGTACCATGAATTAAAGGCTCTATACCACCTGAAGCAGTCTCCCACTGCAGGCACTGGAGAGCTAGGGAAGGCTTTTGAGCAAGGGATGCCATAATGAAATGAACTACTCTGATAACAAAGTCAGGCTGGAAACAAACTAGGAAATACAGGAAGGAGGAGGTAGCATGAGCCCAGACATGTGATATGAGGCTGTGAGCCAATCTTGTAATGAGCAGTTGGAGCTCTGGTTTGGGATGACTGAAGAGAGCCTAACAATCCCATGCCAAGAGGTGAAGGGGCACAAATGTGGAGTAATAGCCCCTGACCAGTACCACTTAGCTCTTACTACTGAGATAACCATGGTTCCAAGGTCAGCCCTGCACAGGCAGCTGGTAGAGAATAGACAGACATTGAAATCTGGAGATTTAAGTTCAAGTCCTGGCTCTACTGCGAAAAATGTATTATGTGAAGAAGAAGGATAAAAAGAAAAATTGTATTCTGGTGCTAAGCTGGATGAGTTACACAGCATCTCATATCTTCCCATCCATTCTAGGAGGTGATAATAACAGGAAGAGTGATAGGTAACAGGTAACACTTACATAGTTGTGTGCCAGGATTTTCTATATTTTCTATTTTCTCATTAATCACTTTATATATATATTCTCATTTAATCACTGTAGATATATATATAAACTCATTTACTCTTCATAGAAACCTCATGAGGTAAGTGGTATTATTATCTTCTTTGTATAGATAGTGAGACTGAGGCACAGAGAGGTTAAGTAATATGGCTGTGGCCACACAGCAGGTAAAGAGAGAAACTCAGCTTTGAACCCAGGCAGTTTGGCCTCTGAGTCCATGCTCCTAACCCCTGTGCACACAGCCTCACAGGAAAACGGTAGGTGTATGAGCCCAGTTTTACAGATGATGAGACCAAGGCTCCAAAAGGATAAGGGATTTGGCTCAAGATCACAAAGTAAATTGTCATGCTGGCCTTTGAGCCTGGGTCTTTCTGACTCTGCACCTGACACTCTATCAGATCACACGGCCTCCAGCTTCGGTAAAATCAGTTTACAACCATAAACCCCGAGAACTCTTTCTTAACATTATTATTACTGATTTAACACGTCTCTGATTCTGTAGGAAAATGAAGGGAGTAGACTGGCCAGGCTCACAGGTGGTTGTGAGGGCTTGCTCCCTGGGCTGTGACCCCTTCCAAGAGAGGAATCAGTCAGTTCCCCACCTCTGTTCCCTGAAATCCCCCTGGGTCTTGGCATGGGGTGGAAGGGTGCTCTCAATAAATATTTGTTGTATTCAACTTGCTCCAGTTAGAAGCATGTGGGGCTGTTCACTAGCACGGGCAGTACAGCAGCATGCCCATGATTGCCTTCTGCCAACTCCAGGTGATATGATGATGTTGTCATTGTAAGCTTGTCACCTCCCCGTTTTCTTTTTTTTTTTTTTTT